>JBAJNP010006576.1:0-25176 GCA_036877545.1 Yasuhikotakia modesta | reverse complement strand
GTAAATGACCAAAAAATTCACTAACTCTTTAAGGTCGTACACTGTTCTCAGATACATCATAGTGTGAGTTGTGATGGTGACTAGGTTTCATTTGATCTTGTTTCTTTTAGGCAAAGCGAACTTTGAAAGCCCAAAAACTGCAGGAGGAATTAGCTTCTGGTAAACTAATGGATCAAGCTGTAAGTATTCACATGATGTAAATAACATTCTAATGACGTAAAAGTTTATTTTCTGTGTGTAATTGTTTTTGCATTTCTTTCAGAACTCCAAGAAATATCTTGGTGATGATGCGCAGGTATGTTTTATATTTCTGTTAATTTATACACTTTGTGGACAAACTGCCATTGCATCTTTATATAAAAAATGAAAGGGCTGTGTTATGTGTTTAATGACATCTCATTGCTTTCCAAAATTTATTTATGTTAATAAAATAAAACTTGTTATGTCTTGCTCTGTTCAGGAGCACAGCAGTGAAGATGAGGATGAAGATAAATATGTTGATGACTTTGACATGCCTGGACAAAACTTTGACTCCAAGAGACGCATTACAGTCAGAAACTTGAGAATCCGTGAAGACATCGCTAAGGTGAAACATCTGATGTGACTTTAGAGCTGGCATCCAGATGTAAGTTAATAAAGGCCAAAAGCTTGTTCAGCTGAGCTGAATAATTAGTCACACTTTAAAAGTTAAGCTTTGCCCACAAAATGCCCTTAAAAGGTAAAACTGAACAGACTGCCTATCGTGGCCAGATCGGTATTATTAATCGCTGGACTACACATCAGTTTATTACAACAAACTTCTGTATCATGTTTTCCCTAATGCTCGCTTTGTTTTACAGTACCTAAGAAATTTGGATCCAAATTCAGCCTATTATGATCCCAAGACTCGAGCCATGAGGGAGAACCCATATTCTAACACCGGCAAGAACCCAGAAGAGTAGGTTTATTTCTCAAGAGATCATTGTTTCATTTCCTGTGCAAGCTGTGAGGCCTAAGTAGGGGAACTAACAGAATACTCACTGAGGTCACAGACACAGCATTTTCACTGGTTTGGAGGGGCTGTTATGACATGTTCTTCATTGTAAATCACATGGGATATGCTATATGGCAAGTAAGCTAATGTATGTTTAACTTACTTAACTTAATTTCAAGTCAGCAAAAAATGTGTAAAGTTATGCAAGCAGGGGCATACAATACACTTTTTGGATCTCACACTCTTTGGAACACACAATTTGCGTTCCTGTAGTTGTGTTTTTGCCTGTCCTCAAAAAGTGTTGTTTGGATTGGCAAGGGTGGGCTATGCTGGTGACAACTTTGTCCGCTACTCTGGAGACACCATCTCTATGGCCCAGACGCAACGTAAGTCATCTCAGATTTTGCATCTTCTACCTGACGTTAAACATGGAGTGCAGTAAACACCTTTAGTGTAAGCAGAAAATGTTGCTCCAGCATCGTTATTGTGTCTTTTCTACAGTCTTTGCTTGGGAAGCCTATGAGAAAGGGTCTGAAGTTCACCTCCAGGCTGATCCGACCAAACTGGAGTTGCTCCATCAGTCCTACAAAGTTAAAAAGGATGATTTCAAGGAGAAACAGAAGGAGAGCATCTTGGAGAAGGTAAGGTGTAGAAGCTGTTCCTTCAGCCACTGCAGTATTGTCTCGTTTTCTGCTCGGCGTTGACAAGTTCATGTCACACCCCTCTGCAGTACGGTGGGCAGGAGCACCTGGATGCCCCTCCACAGGAGCTTTTGCTGGCTCAGACAGAGGAATATGTTGAGTATTCCCGTCACGGCGCGGTGCTGAAGGGACAGGAGAAGGCTGTGGCCCGCTCCAAATATGAGGAGGATGTGCTCATTAATAACCACACAGTAAGCATGTTTATGTGTAAGTTAGTTCATCTTGTATTTTGTTAAAAGAATGGTGTAAAAGAATAATTTACTTTGGCTTTTTAGTGTATCTGGGGGTCATACTGGAAAGATGGCTTATGGGGTTACAAATGCTGCCACTCAATGGTGAAACAGAGTTACTGTACCGGGGAAGCTGGCAGGAAAGTATCGGTGAGTGTGATACACTGTTCTTTAAAGGGGCACTCAGTTGTTTTTGCCCCTATTAAAAAAAAAAAACAATATTCTGAGTTCTACTAATGGTATTACTTTGCAAAAACATTGGTCAACCTCAAATCTTTGATGCCATGATGCTTCATCCATGCCACTAGGTGACAGTATAAACTAAGAATAAAACCATAATAACATGCCTTTGTGTTTCAGAACAACTCGTGTGTTCTATTTGAAGAGGATGTAGAAGAGGGCCAAAATGACGAAGAGCCAAAGACTCTATTACAGGTAACACCCTCATCCTTATTGTGATTTGACATTCCAACTGAGGAACATGCCTGGAAGTTGATTGCATTTAACTGGAACGTGTAACTGCAGATGCACCAGGAAAAGATGAAAGAAAAGAAAAAGAAGAAGAAGAGCAGAAAACACAGCAGCAGAGATTCTGACAGCAGTGATGAGGACGATGAAGCGAAAAAGAAAGAAAAACTGAAGAAGGTGAGATGGATCTTCAATGCCACACACAGTCATATCTTCATATGTGCATGTTAGAAGCATCTGTGCTCTGCAAAGCCCATTGTGATGGGAAAGAATGTGTATTTGTTCACAGGCACTGAGTGCGGAGGAACAGAGGCTGAAACAGGTAGCTGAAATTATGCAGCTGGACGAGAGGAAGAGGCCGTACAACAGCCTGAAGGAAGTCCGTGAACCCACAGAGGAGGAGATGGAAGCCTTCCGCATGAAACGCTACAGAGCCGATGATCCTATGGCTTCTTTTTTGGGACAGTGAATAAAAACAGTCTGAGGACTCTTAAGTCTTCTGCATTAACCCACAGAAGCTTCAGTCTAATTCATTGTAACATTAAGATCATTATTTTTAGAGTAAATATGTGACAAGTCCTGTATTAGTAACACATGATGGTCATTACAGATTTCCAAATCTTTACATTCTGTTAAAAGAATTATAGAGTTGTCTTGTGATTTGGTCATGGTAGTAAAAACATTTCTTAATGTTTCCAGAATTTAATATGTTTGTTATGCCAGTATAATAGCAAGCACTGTTTATTATTAACAGTTTATTATGCTGTTTAATGTCTTGTAAATATCAAATGCCCAATAAATCACAAATGGGTTATGTTCTGTGGATGAGCTGTCTTTATTTAACTAATGTTTTCCATTCTCTCTAAGGAATTCAAAAGGAATGATAAAAATAAACTGACTGGTGGATGGCGTTACACATTCTGTCAAATCAATAATCAAATTTCAAAATACTTTGATGTAACAAGCACACGTATGTAGCTGCTTTTCGGTCTAACTTACAAGTTATTCTTAATTTTATTGATTTGTGGGTTGCAAAATGATGGTAACAATCTGACATGTTTCCAGTTGAATCCCTCCTCCAGTGTGTTCAATTACATCATGTGTGAACTATCTGGCCGAGCACGTCAGTACTAAAACTGGGCGGATGCTTGCAAAGTTGTGAAGAGGACAAGTAGGATATTAAATTTATTCACAAACCTTGTTTAAGTTCTCCATTGTCTTTGCAATAAGTGCAGCTGGATCTTTGCATCGTCCTGCAAAATTCATTATTCTGGTGAGGGCTTTTGTTTAATCTTCAGATATGTTTGTATGTTAAAACAATTTAAATATCTGTACTGTCAATGCAGCTGTTTCCTTTAGAACAAAGACGGGCACTAAGTTCATTATGCTGTGTCTTTGCTTCGTTTGAACATTCAATTTGCATTTTCTAGCTAAATTCATATTATAGGTACACTAACAGATTATGTTAAAACCTACACAGATATGTATAAAACAACATTTGTGGTGCTTATTTATATGCATGTCTCTGTCCATTTATGTGCAAAAAACATCTTTGGAAATTCCCCTCAACAGAAATTTGGCCTCACCCACATCTGCTCTGTTTGCAAGCACAGCTGCATCATGTATCGGTTACCGCTGGCTGTTTGCCTGCTGTCCCTCTTCTCTGCGCTGACTGTTAACTCCGCCATCAAGAAGGGACGCAACTACACCATCCATTCATCTCAGCTCAGCTGTAGTTTGCCAGGTCCTAAGGGACCTCCTGGGAGTCCAGGTGCACCGGGTCCCAGGGGGAATTCAGGAAAGATGGGGATGCCAGGTGTTGATGGTCAGGATGGCAAAGATGGTGACAAGGGTGAGAAGGGAGAGAAAGGTAAACGTATGTTTTGCTGTCATGCAAATGTTAACAAAGTATTTATACAGTATATTTGCAAGCAAAAAGTCACTTTAAAATGAATGACATTAAGTAAAACATAAAAAATAAGGACTATATATAATATTCTTGAACATCAGGTGAACAAGGTCGTCCTGGGAATCCTGGAAAACCTGGACCACAAGGACGGCCAGGAATTTTGGGAAAGGCAGGTCCAAGAGGTCTAAAGGGGGTGCGAGGAGCACCTGGTGTGTTTGGGACTAGTGGGACAAAAGGAGAGACGGGAGATGTGGGAGTGACTGGTGCCACTGGAGGGTGTGATTGTGGAACACAGGCACAATCCGCTTTCTCAGTAGCAGTAACAAAGAGTTATCCCAAAGAACGCATGCCTATCCGATTTGACCGGATTTTAATGAACGAGGGTGGGCATTACAATGCCACCAGTGGCAAGTTTAACTGCGCAGTTGCCGGTGTGTATTACTTTACATACGACATCACGTTGGCTAACAAGCATCTGGCTATCGGGCTTGTCCACAACGGCCAGTACAAGATCAGAACATTTGATGCTAATACAGGAAACTATGATGTGGCTTCAGGGTCAACAATACTAAGACTGCAGAAAGGAGATCAGGTTTGGCTTCAGATCTTTTATTCAGAACAAAACGGACTCTTTTTTGATCCGTTCTGGACCGACAGTCTTTTCACAGGTTTTCTCATTTATGCTGATCAGCCTCCAGATAAGGCAAATGTGACGGTCAGTTCTGGATGATCCTGATCCAGATTTCTGTGTAATAACCCAATGTCTCCAGATGCACCACATCAATATCCAAACAGAATAACAGACTATAGCAAAACAGACCATTAGAAAGAAAACCTTAGGACTGGCTGCTTGTCTGTCCAGGGTGTTTCCTTGCCTCAGTCTGGGTACAGCACTCTCAGCGATTTATATATAAGGACACAAAGAGAACGGATGGAGTTTGGACTTAAAATTCTACATTTGTTACTCTACAAAATAACCAATAAATATTATTAAAAGATTAAATTTATAATTTGTTTAGTTGATATATATTCCACTGTGCAGGTATTAAATTAAGTCAATTTAAACCATAGTCTAAATTAACTGATGATCTCACACATAAGGTGAAACATAATACACCTTACATCTGTTTGACATCTGCATAGTCTATTTCTATCCATTATTGCTTGTTTAATATTAACATATATTCTTGTATCTTATAGCTCTGGTTCAAAGGTTTACCTCTCTGTCTGTAGAGATTTGTCTAACCCTCTTTACTGTGCTTATTTTTTGTCCAAAATAGCAGCCAAACATGCTGATACCAGCATTTGATCAATACTGGGGTCTTATGCAAACCTCTATTTAAATAAACACAAATGTTCTGCTTAAATGTTATGTAAATCTTATGTAAAACTGGGCCATCGGGTCAGACTTTTTGTGTCACGCAGCAAGTCCTGTCCAATGTCCGCCCGCAAAAGGGGTCTGACAATTTTGCAAAGACAAATCCACATACTTCAACGACGTAACTTTACCTTGTAATATTGCTTTAACGTTGCAAGCTGGATAAGTTGCTTATTGTACATCTACACTGTAGTTCATAACCTTTTAATACACCCGCCATGAGCAGAAACTTCTTACCTAACATCTAACGTCCAGGAACCACGAGAAGAGCGCGATCATGTACGTTAATGATGACGACATATAAACATGTCTGCTCTGATTGGCTGATGGCTTCAAGTCCCGCCCATTATATGTTTTTTCTCTAAAAGGCCACAGCCTGTCCTGTAACAGTAGGACTGAACCATTCGGTGTAATGTAGGTGGAAATGCTCCCACACTATCTAGCAGCACCGTTTTACCAATATCTTTATAACTTGGTTAAACTTTAGAATTTATAATAGTAGTATTAACCTGAGAAGTATTAGAAGACTTTCATTTATTATCTTATTTTAACATTATTTGAAAAGACGGTCTACTGGACTCCCCTGTCTAGTGGTACTATACGTGCCACTCTGGAATATGATGAAACATTTACCGGCTTTTTCACTATAGTGGAAAATCAGCTATACGTGTCAAGAAATATTTTCTAAATGGCTGCTTTAATTTGTTGGTTATATTTTAGTACATTATTAAACGTATTTTTGGCTTAATCAAACTTTAAGCCATAGTTTTCATCAGTTTAAAGAGCGGTTGGGAGAACTGTCAACCAAAGAAATGTATCCGGCTCGACGCTGTACGTCGCTTCTTCACCGGGACTTGACGGGTCTCTGTCTCTCCTCGCTGGGGACGCAGCTGAAGAAACCTGGTGCTTTGAAAAACAGACAACTGACTTCACGACAATGTCACGCTAGCGCTCCTCCACCGAGGTCAAACTCGTCTCCTGTTCTGCCTGGTTCGTTACAAGGTAATTTAATATTTGTGAAACGATCACATACGCTTGTGTGTACTAATAGGATGGTCATTTCGTCCATAACTATGGCTATAATAGTGATCAAATTGAATGAACTGCCTGCCAAGACGACATTCTTAGGGATAGTAGGCGCGGTTTATCGCAGGAACACGCCTGTGCTTCATTGTACAAGTTACTGAGTTCATGAGGTTTCATATGTCGCAGTGGAAAGCATTGGTTTTTCGTTCATGTATTAAACCAAATGTAAAGTAGAAATGTCTACATTTTAGGAAACTATCTGTCAGCATAATTCTTTAGACTTTCATACCCTATCTTTAGTTTAGTAATGTCACCTGACTCATACAGGCAGAGCAATGACTCTGTTAGGTGGAGACATTATAGGGTTATTTATAACAGATCAGTAAATTTATGCAGTTTAGGTAAAAATGTGTTTTATGTGCTTCATCCAGTTACATTCTAGTGTGTCTTTGTCATTCTCTAATCTACTGCAGTGCTTTTAAAAGCACTTTTGTGTTATTAAAAAATGTGGAATTTGATATTTCCAGCATTTCTTTGTGTTCAGGCATCTATTCATGTACTTTCTTGGGTGTTTAAACCAGCGAGTATTGTTTGTTGTTCTGTACTAGGATCCGTCCCAATGTACTGTCAAGGTAACTTGATAGTCCAGCTAAAGGTCAATGTGCCAGACAGCAAGAGTCCCCTAATGATTGGCTCATGCTTTGATTGTTTCAGGCCTTCTGCACAAGGTTTGCATGCTTTGTTGACATGGGTTTAGTGGTTTCAAATGTGTCCTTTGTGCAGATGACTTGTAGCATTACAATGATTAGACACAATGTTGATAAGAGTGCCTGTAAATCACTTCTTTAACCAACAGTCACAGAGAGTAGAGAGTAACTGATTCCATCTTAGCCTGAAGTCTTCTGTAGGACATGGTGTCCTGGATCCCACATAATTTGGCTGGAAAACCATAATGCCATGTAAAATTGACCAAATGAAGTACAAGCTTATTGTTGAAGTATAACAAGCAAGGGCCTGGATTTTTGAAATTGTTGATTGTAGATTGCTAACTTTCCTTTGAAAAATGTTTGGATATTTAATGGTGTTTCCTAAAAAGCCTTATTTTAGGTCACTAATTCTCACTTGCAGTAGTTTAATCAAGCCAAGTGTTACATCACCAGAGTTGCAAAGGTTTACTTAGAAACGTAGGAGTTGCCAAATATGAGTTTTTTTTGTGTGCTTACATAATAGGTGCCTCTTGCATTTTTTTACTTTTCAGATAGTTGGATAATTGGTGATTTATTTAGTTTACATTCCAGACTGAGACACAGTGTTCTCTTTAGTCTGTAGATTAAGTTAAGGCTGTTTTTTCACCCACGTGCACGTTCATGTGTGCACATGCGCAGGCATGTATCGGTCCCTCTCGTGATTTTCAAATGAGTCATTGTTCAGTATGAATGGTAGGGGAAGGACCGACACACTGGTTCTTTCAGGAAACCCTTTGTGTAGGAACGCGCGCATTAACAGAGACACTGTCACATCCACAACCCCCAGAATCTTCGTACAAAATGGCAATAAAGCTGAATGGGTGGGTGCTGCTGTACTCTCATTCTGTCAAATAGGCTGTACATTCAACCGCTGACTAAATATTGGATCAGCATTGAATCATCACTGGATTAATCCTGGACTTTGAAATCAAAGAGATACCAAGGAAGTAAGACATCATCATTAGTTTTGTTGCTTCTGCAAAAAAGGAGATCTTTGGAAATAGAGGTAATAAGATAATATAGAGATAATACGAAGTATTACTCCTGTATAGCTCAACTGGAAGAGCATTGCATTAGCAGCGCAACGGTTGTGGGTTCGATCCCAGGAAACACAAGAGCTGATAAAAATGTATACCTTGAATTCACTGTAGGTATTGCTAAGGGGTGTTTAGGACAAATATAAGGATTTAAAAGACCCAAATGTTGAACCACGAACTGTGTAAGCAGTTAACCTAAATAGTAATTGATTCAATGGGAAAAGAAAAGAAAGGCAAGAATCTATAATGTAATGAAGTGATATTTTCAACCCAAGATACAAATTTCAATACAAGATGCATGACATAAAAAACCTAAAGAGATAATTTGATGTAAATGACTTGTGTGTTGTTTGTGGTTAACCCTCTGTCGATGTGATTTATAATTTACATCAATTTAAGTAGCACCATCAGTTGAAGTCTTAATTTTTGGGTGGTTTTCAAACTATATATGTTAATAATGTTGACTAATGATGATGAAATACTGAAATACCAAAAAACACATGAATGTTCATATGATTCATATTTGGTTAGTTTTTACAGACTGTAAACAAGCCTTGACAAATTGAAATGAGTTTATCAAAGACGGTTTTATTTTGAGTCAGTCAGCCATGAGCTCTTATCTTCCCACAGGAATTAGCAATTGTGCTGTTTATGAGCATTGCATCAAAAGTGGTTTTAATAAAGCTGTCTTCACGGATGTGTCCATGATGATCCGATCCGTTTTCAGCTGACCTACTCAGTGTTCTACAGTATTAATGCTTTGCAGAGTTGCTATTTTGGTCAGATGACCATACTTTTTAGTTTGTATGTTCTAAATAACATGGCTCCAATTACAAATATCTTAATTTACTACTTAATTTTAAAATTTAAAATAAAAAAATTAAACATAAATTTAAAATTTTACATTAAATTTATTTTTTTTTAAATTAAATAATTTTCTGCACTTTAACCACTTAATGTCATGCTACTGCTTAAATGATCACACACTCTGTACTATCACACTGCTATTTAAAGCTCCATGGGCTGTTTGTTTTGAATAACTTGTGTGGTGTCTTCTTTCACACATTACGTACTTGGATAGTTATTATATAACTAGAAACTTGTGACAGGAAGGCCACTAGTATGGCATATGTCACTGTGTCAGTGTGTGTGTGTGTGTAACGTGTTATATTGTGTGTGTTATCTCTGCAGTGTGTCAGATGGGCAACAGCAGTAGCAGCAGTAGACTCTTCAGTGCTGTGGCTCAGGCTCTGAGCAGTGCTCCGCTGGCAGAACCTCACGTAGATGCAGATGACTATGAATACGAACGGGCCGACCCAGACGCCTTCCTGCGCGAGTGTGAGGAGGTTCTGAGAAATCGCCCCCCTCGACTGCACCGAGACTTTATTAGAACCAGAGCCAACTCGCTGCAGAACGAACCAATCCGTGTCATGCAGTGGAACATTCTAGCTCAAGGTAAAACAAAAGTCTGCTTATTTCATGTCTGAGCGAGTGAGAACAAGCTGGATGTCATATTCTTTCGGTACCATTAGTGAAACCAAATAAATCCCTGTAATCCCTATAAAAAATAATTACAGTTTCCAAAAATGTCTGCGCTCTGCATTGAAATTACAAAATAGTAATTTCATGTTAAACAACCTAACAGCTACATTGACTTTGAGGAAGCTTATAAATTGTTTTTTTGTAACTACACAAAATAAACTGGACCAAAGGAAATGAATAATTAATAACATCACTTTTAACTGCAGCAGATGTTTCACTGTAGAAAATGTTGCAGCCGTATGGTGCTTAAAATGTGATTTAAATCATCTGTATTTTGTTGCACATCTACAGCTCTGGGCGAGGGTAAGGACGGTTTTGTGCGTTGTCCATTGGAGGCCTTAAACTGGTCAGAGAGGAAATATCTGATATTGGAGGAGATCCTAACCTACAGACCAGATGTGCTGTGCCTGCAGGAGGTGGACCATTACTTTGACACGTTCCAGCCTGTATTAGCCAGCTTGGGCTATCAGAGCAGCTTCTGCCCCAAGCCATGCTCCCCCTGTCTGGATGTACACAACAACAACGGTCCAGATGGATGCGCTCTGTTCTTCAGCCGCCAGCGTTTCCAGCTGCTCCACACCACCCATCTCAGACTCTCTGCCATGATGCTGAAGACCAACCAAGTGGCCATTGTGGCCACACTGCGCTGCAGGCTCACAGGTCAAATCTTCTGTGTGGCCGTGACCCATCTGAAGGCACGGAGCGGCTGGGAGGTGTTCCGGAGCGCACAGGGGGCAAATCTTCTCCAGCAGCTCCATGACATCACTCAGTCAAACCCAGAGTTGGAGGAAGGGATTCCGCTGGTGGTGTGTGGAGATTTTAATGCTGAGCCCAGCGAGGAAGTGTATAGACGCTTTATGACGTCCCCGCTGGGACTGGACAGTGCGTACAAGTGTCTGAGTGAGGATGGGACTGCAGAACCGCCGTACACCAGTTGGAAGATCCGTCCCAGTGGAGAGAGCTGTTCCACACTGGATTACATTTGGTACTCGGAAAGATCATTTCGTGTGGATGCTGTGCTGGGGATACCCAGTGAAGAGCAGATTGGGCCGGACCGGCTTCCCTCTTATCATTACCCATCTGACCATCTGTCACTGGTGTGTGACCTCAGCTTCAATCAGCAGCCTCATAGGCTAATGTAGCTGTCAATCATTACTGCTATTCAATATTGTTCAAGAGCAACTTAGGACATTCCTAGAGCATGTGTGTTTGTATGTCTGAATGTAAAATACATTTGTTTTACTTAGACTGTAATTTATCTTAATTCACCTAAACCTTATTTTTACCTGCTGATGTGGGTCTTAATGCACCTGAAAGAAACGGACTGGAAGAAATGAGAAATTTTTATTTTCCTTGATGGAGAGTAATTGCTCTTATTGTTTGTTGTACAGAGGTTGTGCAATATTGTGTAATTTATTAAGTGCTGAATGATATCATGATCTCAGGAAAACGCAAATTCTTGATGAAATGGTTCTGAAAGTGAAATAACGTTTGTATTTTTATTTACTGTACATTTTTTTCTGTATTCATCAATATGCTGTTTGCCAATGACAAGCAATAGTAAAATATCACATTATCGTTAATGGATGTGGACTCTTTATTGAGAAGCTACAGTGGGCTGTTTAGATTTAATATTATGCTGACTTACTAGCCTTTTCCATCTGTAAATACAAAAGAAACATTTATTTTGAATGCATACAGGTTGAATGTTGCCAGACGACTGCAGAGGAAAAGCTCAGTCAGTGTGTTACAAATCCATCACATCTTTAAACAATGAAGTTCTGTTTTTGAAGTATGTACTCAAAGGAGATTGCAAAAGTTAGCACTGCATACAAAATCAAAGCCTGAGACAGTTTTACGAATGAGATTCACAATAATACCAGTTTTCTTCGCTATTTTGAGGACATGAAACACAATGCTACCCTGTGATCTCCAACAGCCTAAATTATGTTACAGTATCCTTAAATGGAAAGAGGGACATTTACGTTTTAAGGGCTAACTACTGAGTTCCAGATGAAAAGATATGACTGGATATTAAAATTCAGCGTTTGTTTTAACACCTGCCCATTTCTCTCTTGGACACATTTTGCTGCTTTCTAAGACTGCCACAATAGTTGCAATAGATTCAATCTTTTGTGAAAATTTTCTAACCAACTGCTGTCCTTTTACCTTTAAATCTCAAAACTGAACAAAAAAAATAGCACTTGAGTGATTTTATTACCAAAGGACAAACTAGAAGTATCTATACAACTATCGCACATTGACATTCCTAACTCAAGTCATATAGGAATGTGACCTGAGAGGAACAAAAGGGTCATGAGGATCCATTAACAAATGCACTTTTTGCACACAAAACACAAAAACTAAAAGCTCATTAAAACCATTTGTTTGCATAATTGGTTCTCTATATTTTTAAACTACTTAGATACATTAAGGTAAGAATACAACAAAATATAAGGTTCATATATTGAATATTCAATATACTGTATTTCCAACATTTTCTGTCCCTTTTTACATGTATGAAAAACAAAAGTGATTTGAAAGTCGTGAATGCATAAAACAGAAAATACACACAGCTGATAACACACAGAAAGAGATAATTACTAAAACTGAAATGACACAAAAAATGATTTGAATGTCCTTGGAACTGAAAGAAAAACACTTCCTGGTACAAAATATTTTAAAAAAATCTTGTATTTACAGAAAAACACAATTAGTTTATTCTGGTAAAGAAAAGGAAAAAGGTGACCTACGGCTGCTTGTCTTATTTGTCATTCGCTACCACAACAGTATGTTTGCGACTCTTAAATGCTCCAGATGAGCAAATGAAAGCAGCTTTTCAACTGCCTCCTCACAACATGTGATATTCTCTCTTTAGCACCAAGTGATGTTCATTTCTACAGCATTACAGTCCAAAAGTCTGCTATTACATTTGACTAGATTAATAGAAGACAGAAAGAAAGAAAGACAGAAGACAAAGAAAAAAAGACACAAAGGCCTTCCAATGTCTAACCCAGGCTTGAGGCTTCGCATGGTGGTAATAGTGTTGGGGTGTGAACAAGTGTCTGAGCAGTAGTGCTGGCTTCATCCAGTTCACAGAGGACACAGTGTCATTCATCACATCACTCAAAAGACCATGTCATCATCACATCACTGTCATCATCACATCACTGTCATCACATCACTTGCATTATCGCCATCTGCATCACAAGTGCTCCTGTTGTTTCTTGTGTGTATAAGCCAGAAAGTGAATGTTTATTCAGGTCTGTGCATTTGTGGGATTTGTCTGTGTAACTGCAGCGTTCTGTGCGGAAACGTCAACTGTCTGAGCCACAGAACCTTCATGAGAGTCGACCTTTATAACAGTCAGATCCTGCAGAGACACTGCAGGTTGTATGTTCGGCATCACCGTCACCCCCGGCTGCGTGGTCACCACGGTTACTGGTGCTGAGGTTGCAGGTGTGGCCGTATTAGAGGGAACGGTGAGCTTCAGTACTTGGGTGTTGGTGGTCGGCACGGTAACAGGGGAAAGCGTGCTCAAGGTGATGGGCGTGCCAGCTTTGCCAGGCACTGTAGGAAGTGTGATAAGCTGTAAGGTGATTCTTTCACCGCTCTGGCCCTGAGCCGGCACTAGCGTCGGCACGGCCTGGAGAAGTACTTTGCCTGCGCTGTTGGCTCTGGCTGCAGGGAGGATTGAAGAACGGATGGTGGGCGGATTGACGGCTACTGTGGAAATTTTCTGACCCTGTGGTGTCGTCATGAGAACAGGGACCTGCATGGCCAGCCTCACCGTCCTACAAAGATAACAGGAATATCTGTTAGTTGTTTCTAAAGGGCTAAAAACCTAATTAAACTAACTGCCTAACTGAACAAATGTTAACTGGTTAATCAAGAACTGTATCTGAAACAATTCACTATTCCCTATTTAGTAAGTGGCACACAGGGGACTATATGGAGAATGTGTCAGTGCAGGAATATATTTTCCTTGTCATTATTTTGCAATAAAATGTGTTACAGTTAAACATCTTGATATCATACCCTGGAGCTGTTGCTGTGTTGGTTGACGACTGCTGCACAGTCATGAAGGCATCTTGTCCTGAGGTTAGATTGATGATTTTAGGCATAGCAGTAGTGGGCGAGACCACCACCCCTTTCCCCTTTGGAATGCTGCGATTGGCCACAGCCGGGGCGTCTCTCCTAACCTCATTAATGCTGTCATCGATGTTGTCGTCATCTATGAAGACAATGTCTTTGGGCATCTCCTTAAACTGATACACAAGTCTTTGGCCTTCCACTTTTGCTAAAATGCCCCGCTGGTAGTAATACCTGCATGAAACAGTATGTTAAAACCCCAATTTATATCTTCAATGTATCTGAAACAACAGACAAGCGCATTACCTGAGTGCCCTCCCCATTGTCTCGTAGTTCATGTCAGGTTTATTCTTATGTCTGCCCCAGAGTTTAGAGACCGCTTTGGAATCCACAAGCTTGAATATGCCCTTCTCTTTCTGAGTCCACTTTATGTACTTCGGACAGGTCTCCTTATCCTGCAGGAGATCTAGAAGGAACTCCCACAGGTACGTGGTTGAGCCTGGATGAACGAAAGGCTTTAAACTTCAAACTTTTGTCCCCGCAACACAAAATAAGCACATACAAATAAACAGAAACTTTTACCCTTGCTATCTTTTGATTTCCTTTTATAGACCAGATCCAGTGAACTATTGCAACTATTTCGTGGAGTTCTGGGTTTTCGTCCTAGTGGGGGAGAAAAATAAAATGTATACATTTTTTCTTAGCTAATCACACTATATAATGAATTACTGTTCTTGAGTATTTAATGCAAACACAGGATTTTGTAACCATTGTGAAAATGAAAGCCTTTTAAAAAATTACAACCGATGCTCAAATCAATAACCACAGGATTGAGGTAACACTTCAAATGCAATGCACTGGAATAAGAACCAATAAAAATGCTTCAGCACAGTTTACCTCTCTTCTTCTTCTTCAGTAAATCTGTCTCCGGCAAAATGACAATGTCCTTAGCAACAGGCTCTATGTCCTCACTTCTCACCTCCACTTCCACCTCAGAAAAAAGCTCTTCTGCAGATCAAAGAAAGACTTGTTGTACAAATCTGACTAGCTTTATCACAAAAGACAGGACATGTATTAAAACAGATAACACTCAACTTGTATCTTTACACTGCTAAACTGAATGTTAAGCATGCACATGCATGTTATCGCATACCTGCACTGCGGTCCCCCTGCATACTGGCTGGTGAATCCATATGCAATAATGCTTCAGCTGCTTCAATCGTTTTATCATGTACCGAGACCTCCACTAAAAAAACAGAAAAAAGGTTATTTTTACCAACACAAGCTTCAGCACCAGCTAACTCATGCACACAACAATCTTTAAAATACACCTAAATTATGTAAAAATATAATGTTGCGAATTATAAATTAATATTCATAAGAATAATAAAATTGGCGGTAAAGAAACAAAACATTTCAATGTCATATCTGCCTGTTCATTGGCTACGATGTTTCTTATAAAACAAAACGTACGCAACGATTGGTCAGGTACGTTGTCACTCACCACTCACAACGCCCTACAACAAACACTTCCGCCTCAAACTCCGACGCACGAAAGAAAACATTTAACATATTTTGATATATTATAACTGCACCCAACAAATGATGATTTCCTTATACATTTTCCTACATCCTGTAAAATGACGTTAAAAACATATATTATTTGTTACTTAAACAGTAAGTTTGATACGCTTTATAAAACAATACTTCGCTTTAACAAAGATAAGAAAAAAACTATTCAACAAATTATGTTTTTATGTAGATTTGCTATAGGCAAAACACCACCGATTACAATACTTAAAAAAAACAACCATCAAAACTGACTTTTAACATTTTGTTAATGTATAATGAATAAAACGAAGAACAGAACCGTTAGCTAAGTTGGACCGACAATCAGATCGCAAAAACAATAAACTTATGTTTCAGAAACATTAACCCCAATGATCTACCACAAAACCATAACAGGCTGTAATTCGTGTTATAAACATTATATCAGACATCGTGCCCGAGAAGCAAAAACGAAAACAGACACACTTCCTGGTTTCCGACAGCCGCTAGCATCAGTCCGTTGTAATAGTAACTGTAACCGACTCAAAACTGCAATAAATGAATACAACACTAAAGATATCTAAAAATGTTACAAATATGAATTAATAAAGCGTAACTTTAAGAAATGATTAAATGTGTTACTTAAACTTGGGCAGCGGATCCAGCAGCTGACTTCCTGTACTCGACAAGCGCTTTGCATCATTTACCTCTGCTGGAGCAAAGCGCTTATTACATCAAATCACGTGGTCGCTTTAACGCGACGAGTGATGTTTTCTTTGTTAAAACTTTGCTAAGTAAATGTAACTGGTGTTCAGATTCTTCGTGCAAGTGACCCACCATATCAACTGCACATATATAATAACTTTTAAATCACTTTGTTCATGATTGCATGCAAAAAGACCGTTTTGACTAAGCATAAGTTTCCACGTTAGTTAACAACATACGAATAACAACTAATAACTACTAATGCACTTATGACAAACAAAGAACAACAACAAAGGCAATAAACAACTTTATTTGCATTACTTGAGATTAACAGATTAATAAATGCAGCAATGACACATTCAGTTTGTTTGTGTCAGCTAATGCAGTAACTGGTTTCAAGCCTATTGCAAGCAATAGACTGTGAAGGATAGCAGTTAATAAAAAAAAAATCCTTACCTGCTGCCATTTCTTGCAACTCAGTCTCTACAACTTGCTCCTCAGCCACATCTTGGACCAGATAGGTATTCTGATCATCATAGACCAACACCTGAGCAGCGTAGCACTGCTCCATATCTGCACTATTCACCTGCTCCACTATTACTGCAGGACAGTCCTTCTGTCCATCAGACTCTGTCCCATCACAAACCTCCTGGCAATGAAAAGAAACTCTTCAACTTTTAAGGCAAAGGTGTTTGGGTTGCTGAATATGAGACGGTTGTTTCAATGCATGTTTATTCCTGCAAATAGTGCAAATGTTACCTGCTCCTCATCTCCAGCAACATACTCCAATATGTTCCCTCCACCATCTACAATCACCATAGAGGTCATGACTCATACCTTTGTGTCAAAACTGTGATTATCCACTGGCCTATGAAGAAACAAATAAGCATTTGTTAATACTGTATACAGTCAATCAATAACCAACTTTATATTTTTGGGTCAGCTAAAGCTTTATTTTACAGTAAAGATAAAACTACAGTCATTGAGCGACGATTCAATCCAGTTGAATGAATGCAAAAATCTGTTTACCCTAATGTTTTATTAGAGTAACGTGTGCTTTAATATTTAAAGCCTGTGTAGTGTTTTTGTTTGCACCTTTAGTTTTTAAGGTATGTTGGAGTGACATACACAGTAAAGCTGTGATGAGTTACAACGCTGGCGTTTTAATTACAAAACCCCCACAATATAACAATATAAAATGTTCCCACTTGTATGAAAGATAAAATCTGAGCCAATCTGAGATGTTGAATACAGCCTTTTCACAAGCAGACCTTCATGCAAACAAATCCACAAGCACATGCAGAAACAAAACAAGAAAACGGAAGACGTCTGTATCCTGTTGGCCTGTTCTCAGCCAAGTCATAATGGGGTATGTTCAGTTTTTTTTCCAAAGAAGAACCAAAAGAGTTATGCCCTGCTGCTGTGTTTTCCAGTGTGTTTTCCCCCCCTTTCACTTAACTTAAACGTTAACATCCTGTAACTAACTAAACAACTAATAATTTGAATTCACAAGTATGAATAGCCTAAATCACTTAAAAAGCCCTACATTTTACCCCAAGACAAATTGTCATGTTAGGGCTGTTATGTTTTTATTGCCAGTGACGTGGCTTTTTATTGCCAATACAAAGGTTCTTTGCGCACACAAAGAATGAATTAATAATTAATAATAACATAAATAATAATAATAAAATAAAACAAATAGCCAATACATGCTTTATTGAGATTCAATCATCTTATCCATTCAGCACGACGTGTATAGTCTCATGCACGCTGATAAATAGGAAGCAAGTATTAAACTGATTCATCATGCATTTCACAATTTATTGACGCATGCAAAGAAAAATGATTAATTTTTACAAAGACTATATCTAACGCAAAGATCGGTAAACAACAGCTAACGACCATTTAAAATAATAGTACAAAATAGCAGCTTGCAATAAAGTCTAAATGAATAAACTTTCGGCGGTTCTTATGTGGGAAAAAAATAACCTTTTCTTACCGTTTGTAGTTATTTTTTGTCTGGAGCGCCTCAGATTGGTTGAATTTACGCTATCGTGAGGTTAGCATGCTAACCATGCTAATGACAGATTGACTTGCGGACGCTCAAGATGCTCAAATTACGGAAGGAGTCCACGCAAAAAACATACGTCTATTTAGGTTGTTTAAAATAGAAAAGGTGTGTTTTTTCTGCAGATAGCTTTGCTTTAGTCGGTAAAATTTTGCGAGGCCTTCTGTTTGCGAGATCTGACTGACGAACTGCGCAGCAACCGCTCGTGACGTCACACATCAGTATAAAGTGCGCGCGCGCTCTCGGTCAAACAGCCCACAATCCTCGCACGACAATATATTTGCATATTCGTGTATAGATGCAATATTAAACTACAAAAATAAACGTGTAACTTATATAATAACAATTTTATACCTTTCTCTCACACACAATCACAAAGAACTCTTTTAAAATAGATCTTTTAACTCTATTTATTTGTTTGTATTAGGCATACATTCACAGTATACTCACATCCATTAGATCCCTTCCGAGGACATTTTGTTGTGCTATTAGACACAAATAATTTGAAGTGTTAAAACAAGCGTAACTTTGGAATAATAGGTCTGGACACCCTGCTTTATGTTACAAGGAAGATTACTTATACATTATATATAAATATTTTAAATATTTTAAAACCACAGGAATCTTTCCACTGGTTTAATGAAAGTTAATAAAAAACAGGAGAACAAAGACAGTTAAAAGCAGCACAGTGTTTTGCGCTTGGATAAAGTTGTAGTGTATATCCTTTGAAGCAAATATTGAAATGCAAAGTATTCATAACATTGTTTTTAACCTGTTTGTCATTTCTTTTAGGTTAGGGTAAAACGTTTCTGTCAGGTACAGAATACCATCTTTGTCTTTGTAAAGGTGTCAAAAGTAATAATAATTTATACATAATTTAGATGAAAATCCGTGTTAGTTTTAGACACAATAGGACAACCAAAAGTCCAAAAATACTGGTGATTATCATGCAGTTATGACAGTGTTTTGTTTGGCAAGTCTGTAGCCCTGCTGGTGTAGTAACTGTTTACATGGAAAAAACAAACCCGTCCGACTAGTGTGAGCTTTCAGGTAGGGTTAAGTATAGTATAATAGAGTCTCTGTGTCTCCCCAGTGCAACTGATTAGAAAACTAGGGTGGAGTTTCATTTCAAAAAGACTAAAAGCATGTCAAGATCAGTTACAGCTTTTCATGCATAATTTTCACGAAGTGTTTAAAAGTTATGTAAAGGTTTCAAAGGCATAAGTGTGTTTTTATAACTGGGAGTGGGAATGTGCACCATACACTTCCATCCTAGGGCCAGTGTAAGAATCAGTGCTGACATTGCATTAGATTCAGGGAGTCTAACTTACAGCCATAGTAATAGCTGAAAAGGGGGAATAGGGAAGGCTTCTTTTTTGTCTTGGGATCTCCTTCCAGGATAACCACTATGTAGTCTCACCTGTAGCAGAAACAGCATCTACTGAAGCATCAGATGTGCTTGATGTCTCAGCTGGAGGGACTTCCTCTGTCACCATTTTCTGGAGCTTCCACAACTGTGTCTTCTGAGTAATCAATACTATTCAAGCTGCATCTGTGGAAACTGGTGTCTCTGTAATTAAAGACACAACAGAACTCTCCTCTGAGGACACTGATGACTCAACTGGCACATCCTCACCTGCTGGGGCCTCTTCTGTCTCCAGGGCAACAGGTGTTTCCTCTGTAACTAGGACAACAGATTCCTCCTCTGCAACTGATGCCTCCTCTGAGGAAACTGATGAATCACCAGATGGCACATCAGATACTGGTTCACTTCCTAACTTATCTTTACAGGTGCAGTTACGAGTTGCAGTTACCAGTTTTGTAATATGTGGTTAAAAAAACAATGTTTATAGAAAAAAATGGACACAGACTATACTTGGTTCTTCAATAATCAATAATTTTATTAAATGGCTTTAAAGCCCTCATCCCTTTACACCCCTAAAGGCTTTAAAATCCCTCATTCATTTCTTCATTTTTTAAAATAACAGTCACAATTTTACAAATTTACCACACAAATTTCATGAACCACATACATGAGAGAGTTCCTTAGCAAGTTATTGTGAAATAAATGCTCATTTACTTGTCAGCTTATTCATAAGGAATAATTTAATGGGTAAACTAATACAGAAAACAACTGTCATAGTTACTAAGCAGCAAAAGACTCAGATTATGAGTATGACAATTTACAACATCAGTTGGCATGTACCAACTAAGTGATATCTGGCAGAGAAGCACAGGTCAAAATGGTCATTGCATATGCTGTCATTCTGATTAATCAATTTCAGAAAAAAAATGAACTGAGCAATTACAACACAAATTCAAACATGTAAAAAAAACGTGTAACATGTAAAAAAAGTGGTCCTCAAAAAGACTTCTAAACAGATGGCTGAGATGATTAAAAATTAAACAGTTCAAGATATGAGGAAAAATGACATGTTGCAGAATTTTAGGTTTTATTTTGCAAAAAAAAGGTATCTGTGGATTCTCACAGTGGACTAATATTTAAGTATCTATATTTTAAAAAGTTCATAAATAATTTTCTAAATTGCACAGCAAGAAAATAAGAAATCAAGACTCTTGGGAGGCTGGTGGTGTACCATTGCTCTCTGACACAGGCTCTTCAGCTTGGATGACAGGAGCTACAACAGCCTCGCCTGCTGCATCAACTTCCTGTGCCAGCTTCTCCACTTCCTGTGCCACAGCCGCCACCTCCTCTGCTGTCTCGGCAACAACCTCTGTCACCTCGCCAACCTCCTCTGCGGTTGCCGCAACTGTCTCTACAACGGTCTCCAGAGGTCCAGTGTCTTTTTCGCCGACCTGGGCTGTTTCCATCAGGACCTCTCTCACCGCCTCATTTTCATTACTTACAGCAGAAACATCTTCCTCTGCTGCACTTTCTGCATTTTCTGTGACCTCTGCTTCCTCTTCCCCACCTGCTTCCAAACAAACCACAGAGCAATATTTTGCTCATACCACCCATGCCCACGTGACATTACTTATCTGTAAAATGTGTTTAGAATTGCAATAAATTACGCAAGACAAGCTTAGCTAATAACATGGCAGGATTCAAACGTGTGTAAAGAGTCTACATGCTTCAAAAATCCTCTTGTGCCCACACACACACACATGCACGCACGCACGCACACACACACACATTAACAATCAACAAATAAATTAACAAATTAAATCAAGTCAATCACTGCTGACAGCATGCAAAAGAAAAGAGAAGAAATGATAAAAGAGAAATAAAATTGAGACAATAGGGAAACATGGGCAGGTAAAAAGGAGAGGAAATACAAAGACGATTGACCCTTACCATCTGATCAAAGTTAGCAGTCACAGCAACACTGTATGTTCCATTAACACAGACCAACCACCAAGTGACTTTGTTGTGAATATTTAATTAGTGGACCAATAGAAGCAAACTACTTTTACATGTATTCTAAATATGCAACTGTATTACCCCACAGTAAATACACATACATTTAAAGGGTTTTAAACTCAATAGAGGAATATACTATATGCAGGAAATATCAGCTTAGTCTATAAAGCAGGATTCATGTCATTAGCTCAGGAGTAAGTGATCCGAAACTGACGACTACAGATGCCCAGCCGGCCTGTCCAACTTAGTTAAACTATGGAAAAGGCAGAATAAAGAGAAAGTTAGAAAAGAAAGGAAAGAGGTGCTTAATATTAGTATTCTGGCTTTAATTATAGTTCATTTTTGTTTATTTAAAGCAATTATTTTTGCAATGCCACATTTGTTTAGTTCTGTTTTGGCATAATATTATTTGTGGTGCTTTTTACAAAAATACTGGACTGCAGCAAGTGATAAAAGGCAACAGGTATGAATGGTGGAATAAAGGGTTTTAGGAGAACAGGTGTGCATAGGTGTGCAGGTCAATACAAAAGGAGTGTGACACAGTGTCAAAGAAACTAGCAACCAGTTCTGATTAGCAGTTTTGTGACAGATAGTATACGGGTATCAGTTGATATTGAAGGACTGGACATGAGGGCAAATATTCACTTATAACACAACCTCAGCCACACCAATAAATAAATGCATCTGTTACTATAAATCAAAGTATATTCTTACAAAGGATCCAGTGAAACAGATTTAACTCTCCATATAAACATGCCAGTTGGATTTTACCATTGATTTTATCATCGTTGGATTATCACCTTTTCCTAAATATTAGCAATAAGATATTCTGCAACAATATTAACTTACCATCAGCTCCATCTACAAACAAAAACAAATTCAAAATTAAAATTTGAACTGCAACTCTTAGATGTTTGACACTGAATAACATGTTTTTAATTTACTTACTGTGTAAGATGACTTTGTGAGAAACATCTGTATAGACCATAAGAAAAACTTACCCTTGGGTGGCCATGGTCTGGGCTTCCACTCAGACTTGGGACGAGATTCGATTTCCGTAATGCGGTCAATGAAACGGCTATGATCTGTAGTTACTGTTCTGTAAGCCTGTCATGGAATTTAATGAAAACATCAATAATAAATTAAGTTTTAATCCAACAACACAAAACCTATATAACATCCACCCAAATACATACAAAATACATTGTTCAAGATCCTATTTATTTTTGTATCTGATGGAAGAATATCATGTACTTGTATTTTTTAGATAGTATAGAATTAGACTTACATACGTCACGGCACCTGCGAAAGCTCCACCACAGAGAACGACATAGAGAAAATTCTCTCCTGAGCCACCAGGAACTGATGACATAAGCCTCCGTGGAACAACTAAGAGAGAATATAATAGTGAGTTGTCTGGATGTGAATGCCTATAATTAGTTTTATATTTTAATTCCTCTATTCTATGATATGAGGATTTAATTTATGATTACAACAGTAACTGCACAGATAAGTCATCCTGGATTTCTTAAAGTGACAGGAAAAGATGGACTTCCAAGGCAGACTCCGGGAAGTCCGGTGATGCCCGATGGGATTGTGGACAATAGTTTTAGGTTGCTATATATATTCAGGTATGTTATGACTGTATTTCTGCCTCTCTGTGAATCAAGATGGTAAATATTAATCTATTTAAAGTTGAACTTGGACTACTGACACCATTAAGGCAGAAGGTCTTGCCAGAGTGAGCTTAAAGCATTAGCAATATATTCAATAGGTTAATCCAGTCACTTACGCTTGAGTAAACGGGTTAGAGACACCATTGTGTTATTTAGAAGTATATAGAGAACATAGAGGTCAGCATGCTTGCGTCTATACATCGACCGACGTCACACGTATACCACGTGAGCTGTACATGGACGCGTACTGCTGTGGTATCCTTGCGACACTGAAGGTCACAAATAAAATATATGCATAGAAATACGTGCATTAAAATATCAAAGATCTCATTTCGACTGATTGCATATTGCGGAAGTTCGTGTTTCATAATCGATTTTGTAATGAAGGAAACAAGGAATGCATTTGCTGGTACAATTAAATGCATCATTCTTATAGTCCACAGCTAATACTTAACAATGTATAATTTAATCCAAGCAAATATTAGTGCATAATTAATATCAATGCATGTTTGCAATGTACAAGATGCTCCTGTCAAATACCAATATAAACGTGTCTGCATAGTAGTCGTGCAAACTCTTTAACATTATAAACATGATCGTTATGTTATGTAATTAAAACTGAGAAGTACCATCAGGCTCAGATGTTACAACTGACCTTCATTTCTCCTTAACCCTGAACTAGAAGCTATTTACCCAAACCCACAAACAGTGCGAAATGTATACGGTACATGTCGATGATGTATACGGTACATGAACGCACGCACACTTTAGTGTAAGCAAATTACAGACAGATAACAAACAGATAACAGATGCACAATTGCAATGATATGACTTTCATTAAATATAAACTATCAGGTAACACAACCCTCACCATCCCGGTACAGCGACTGTCGCACCAGAGGCCCGCACCTCTGCCAGGCGGCTCTGCAGGCAAACATTGTCCAGTCACGATATGTGAGATGGTGCAAGTCCAACAGAGGCTCAATGAATGACTGCGAGCGTGCAGGGATAGATAGAGTGGGAGTGGTGTGTACGAGAGGACAAATCCTACTAAATCCTCCCGCAACCAGCATTCCAGGACACGCCCTCTTAGTGTGGTGACTTTATTCTTACCAACCAAAGCTGCAATTTATATTTAACAAATAAACGTGTTAAATAAAGATACTACATTTAAATCAAATACATATAATAATCAATAAAGGCAATATAATATAAATTCAGGACTATTGTTATATCCAATTTTATCCAATCCTATTTTAAAATGATTTGTTTTCATTTATTCAAGGTATTAGTTTTTTATTACTTGTTTTCTATTGTTACATTTTTATTTTTAATTATTTCAGGTTTGGAATAGAGATTACAATAATAACATGCTTATTTACTCATATCCTTGTTTTTGAAACCCAGTTAGATTTTGCCAAGTAACAGAAAGTAATACAATTTTCTAATGTAATCCTGTTTTGCTAAAGAATTAGGATGATACTGAAAATAGCAAAATAAAGAAATTTTTATTAAATGTTTATGATCTTATCATGTTCAGTGGTATATTTGTAAATACAGTGTGTTGTTTTTAGCTCTTTTAGCTATGTGTTGAAAAGCAGAAGTGAATAGGACAAAAAGGACACTGTCCAGAGCTCCTGTATCCTGTAAATTAATGATATGATGTGATTGTTCTGCTCTGTGCCCATGCATGCA
>JBAJNP010006575.1:0-25178 GCA_036877545.1 Yasuhikotakia modesta | reverse complement strand
CCTTGCTTTTTGACTACGATTGTGGATTATCCCGTGTATACCTGTTTGCCTGTGTTTTTGACCCTGCCTGTCCCTGACCATGCCTCGCTTTAATAAAAGCATTGAACCCCTGCACATGGGTCCAGCTGTAATTCCCCAGGACATCCAACATGTTACAGTGTGATGGTGGACTACCTCACTAAGTGGCCACAAGCGTATCCACTGCGCAACAAAACAGCAGCTTAGGTGACCGGGTGCATAATAATTTTTCACCAGTTTGAGGCTCCAAAAAGAATACTGATGGATCAGGGGTTCATGAATGCGGTACTTTTTAAAAGTTTAGCGAAAATATTAAAGTTTTGTTTTGATGTAGAGAATTCCTTTCTAAAACAAATTTAATATTCTGATATTTGTTACAATATGTTCTTTATATGAACAGATAAACAAAAACATATGTGTGCTTTTGGGGATAAAAAGTAGCCTTTGTTCACCATATCATCCTCAAACCAATGGACTGGTAGAGAGAATAAATGCTACCATACAAAGGTAAATCAAATGGCTGATTTAACAAATTCATTATAAACTTAATGTTCATGACTGTCATGTGTACCCTGTGGTCTTTCATTTATTCTAGAGCTCTCAGCAAGCTGGTATCAAAAAAATGTGAAGATTGGGACGGGTATTTGGATGCTGTTATGTTTGGGCTGAGGAATAAAAAACAAATGACAACAAAGTTCTCTTTTTTTGAGGCTCCGTATCCTACAGAGGTGTCAGAACACGCCACGTTGGTAAACTCATAAATATAAACTCATAATAACGTATATAATCATATAACTTAAAATATTATTATACAAGTCCACCAATGCCGTGTTTAACACATGGAATAAAAGACAAATAATGTGTTCACAGGTTAACAGCAGTGTGGAGGATGTTGTGGCTGAGGAAACTTTGACAGAGGACATAAAGCACCTTGATCAAATAAAGGATATAGTTCATGGTAATATAACCAAGCAGCAGCAGAGCAACATGATCAACTGAAGCATGGTGCTCCTAAACCAGCCTTTAAAATAGGAGACCAGGTGTGGAGATAGAAATGTAAGAAGTCAACAGAGGAAAGGTGGCAAACTGGAGGCAAACTTCCCAGATTTCACTGTCAGACGGGGAGACTTTAGAAGATGTTTGTTCTCTCATGTTATTTTCTGCATTAATCTAAATAAGATTGCGCATTAGGTTTATTGTTTTTTCTCAATATCGGGGGAACAGACAGTCTATAATTGTTTAACTGTACATATATTTTTATGTCAATTAAACAGAACAGCAGCAGCTATAAGTAATGGCTGAACTTACGAGTCAGTTTGAATGAATGGTCCTGGTGATGTTGTCTGACATGAAAACAGCTCCAAATCTGCTGAGGCTGCAGGCCGTCAGGACAGTAAAGTCTTAGTTGCTCCCAGGAAAGACCAGTTACTGTTTGTTACACAGAGAAATTAACAATTCATTTAGTGCAAAAATGAACCTGAACCTTTCATTTCCCTGTCGGTAGGTGGAAAGTGGTCCAGATATAATTATCTTTACTGAGGGCGATCAGCAGCGTAGCATCTCCACCAGACTCCTGAAGTCCTTCTTCAGAATTTCAGAATGACTGGTGACTCGCTCCCACAACTTAAATCATGTTATCAGCAGTTAAACCTCAATGTTTACCAATGTCAGCCATAGCAAAACTGTGTTGGTTTCTGGACCATAAAAGGAGAGGACCATAAATACGCTCGGCAGAGAAACGGTATGTTTAATTACATTTATTTACTTATAGCGTATTTTCTGTATATACTATAGTACAGCAATATCTTGTGTAGAGACAGAAATTTAGTTATATTGTACATAGTATAGCAGTGGAGTGAAGAAAAAGCTCTTTGTAATGTATATAAGAAATAGTATATCAATTTATTTTTATTGAATGTAGTATATCTTGTGTAGAGGCAGATATTTACATCTATAGTATAGCATTGGAGTGGAGGTTTTTTTATTTTGTATATAGTATAACAATAGAGTGGAGTAGAGCTCTTTATATTCTATAGCAATATCTTGTATAAAGGCTGATATTTATTTATATTGTATATAGTATATATAGAATATAGTATAGCAATAAAGTAGAGAAGGCCTCTCTATTACATATAGCATAGGGCTATTTCTATTGCATGTAGCATAGCAATACAGTACAATAGGACTCTCTCTATTGCATATAGCATAGGGTTCTTTCTATTGCATATAGTATATAGTATAGCAGTGGATTGGAGTAGAGCTCTTTATATAGTATATAGCATATAGTATAGCAATGGAGTGGAGTAGAGCTTTATTGTTTATAATATATATTATATATCTTATATATAAATATATTTATAAGCTATTTTTATTGTATATAGTATAGCAGTGGATTGGAGTAGAGCTCTTTATATAGTATATAGCATATAGTATAGCAATGGAGTGGAGTAGAGCTTTATTGTTTATAATATATATTATATATCTTATATATAAATATATTTATAAGCTATTTATATTGTATATAGTATAACAATATTTTGTGTAGAGCCAGTTTTTTATATTGTAAATAGTACGACAATATCTTGTGTAGAGCCAGATTTATTAATTTTGTATATAGTATAGCAATGGAGTAAATTAGAGCTCTTTATATTGTATGTTTGTATGTTGTATATAGTATATATATGTATGTATGTATGTATGTAGTATAGCTCTGTTTATTGTATATAGTATAGCAATGGAGTGAAGTAGAGCCCTTTATATTATATATAGTATAGCAATGTCTTGTGTAGAGGCAGATATTAATTTGTATTGTATATAGTATAGCAATGGAGTGAAATAGAGCATTTTATATTGTATATAGTATAAAGTATAGCAATATCTTGTGTAGAGGCAGATTTTTATTTGTATTGTATATAGTATAGCAATCGAGTGAAGTAGAGCTATTTATATTGTATATACTATATAGTAGTATAGTGTGTATCCTGTGTATATATGCACAAAAAATGTACAATCTGTGCAAAATTATTATGTGTCCAAATGAATGCCTGAAAACTCTGAATTTATATTAGACACGCCACCATGGTCGGAGTCTTTTGGAGTGAATGTATTTGAAATTGAACATATGTGAGGGTATGTGAGTGACCTTTAGTGCATGTAAAATGTGAGTGTATTTAAGTGAGACCAAATGTATTATTATTTGAATATATTGTTTGATATTCAATATCCGTTCAAATCTGATTAATTTCAAATGTAACAGCCCTAGTGTCTGAGTACTGTGTGTGACTAAATGGAGGGTAATAAGTGAGAATGAGTGTGTGTGACAATGTGTAAGACTGAACGTATTTAAAACTGTATGTGAGGATGTATGAGTGAGATTAAGTGTCTGTAAAGCTGTCTGAGTGAGGGTATATAAGAATGGGTGAGTGAGAATGAGTGTGTGTGAGTTAAACTGAGTGCATTTGAGGCTGTGTGTGTGTGTGACAGTGAGTGCATGCGAGGCTGTGTGTGTGTGTATGACAGCGAGTACATGCAACGCATGCAAGGCTTGGTGTGAGGACTGTGTGTGACTAAGTGTATGTGAGGATGTGTGAGTTTTATTACATGTAAAATTTGACTGTGAGTTAGACTGAGTGTATTATTATTCAAAAATATTGTTTGATATTTGATATCTGTTTGAATCAGATTTTTACCAAAAGTGTCAAAAGTGACAGCTCTAGTGTCTGAGGACTGTGTGTGACCGAAGCAGATATTGTCTGTGATTGTCTGTGTTTGCGAATTGGCCATGTCTGTGATTTGTAAAGTAAAAATTCCTCTGCAAATGACCTACCATATTTCGCCGAACACAGACGTTCTGTGATTAATATTAATGCCGTAATATGCAGAAAGAGAAAGCTGAGCACCACGAGACAAGCGGCGAAAAATGAATGATTAGATTACGTTGAATGACAATATATGTATAGCGGCATACGGCAATGCAATTTCTTCTTTTAATGATATGACATACATATAAACATTTAATATAAACCTATAATATGCGTATAATGTTATACACTTTGACATTTGCTTTGACATCATATGCGGGAGATTAAATGTCATTAGATGTGTTTAAATTCAAGTACAATTACAGGCTTCACTTCACCCGTGCAAATGCGCAACATGAAAATCAGATGTGAGGGGGTACTTTCTAAATCACACAAGGTCCCTAGATAATACCAATCCCATGCGAATAGGGCTTGAGTATGTCAATGAGTGAGTATAAGTGTGTGTGTGACAATGTGTAAGTAAGCCTGTATTTTGTAAGAGTGTATTTGGAACTAATTGTATGTGAGGATGTGTGGGTTTTAGTGCATGTAAAACTAAGTGCATGTGAGGATATGTGAGTGAGACTAAGTGTTTGTTAAATTGAGTGAATGTGAGGATGTGTGAGTGAGAATGAATGTGTGTGACAATGTGTGAGTGAGTGTTTGTGAGGATTTGTGAGTGAGAGTGAATGTATTTGAAACTGAGTGTATGTTTGAGGATATGTGAGTGAGTTTTAGTGCATGTAAAATGTGAACGTATGTGAGATTGAATGTGCGTGAGGATTTGTGAGTGAGACTTGTGAGAACGAGTGTATGAGAGACTGTGTGAGTGAGACTGTGTATGTGTAGCTGAGTGCATGTGAGCATAGGTGAGTGAGAGTGTGTGAGGATGAATGAGTGTGTGAATCTGAGTGTATGTGCGGATGTGTGAGTGCAAATTAGTGTTTATGAGCTTGTGGGAGTGAAAATGAGTGTAAGGATGTGTTTGTGAGAGTGAGTGTAAGTGAGGATGTATTTGTGAGAGTGCAAACATTTATGAAAGAGAGAGTGAGCGGCTGAGTATGTGATAGTTTGTTGACTGACATTAGCTGCTCCTTTTTTTAACCAGTGTTGCAATGCTGGTTTCACAAATTCCAGTATGAGGCAAACATCAACCTGACAGCATCACTGAAGATGGGGATGTGGCTGTTAACTGTGACTTGGTCCACAAATAACAAAGTGCTCTAACAATCATAGGAGAACTCCCTGTTATAACACGCATAAGAAAGAGTGATGGGTCGTTCTTGGATGATTTGTTCATTTTGAAATGTCTCTTCTAGAAGAAATTAATGTTCTTAAATGTTCTTCGAGAAGAACAAGTCGTCTCAGGGAGTGATACGTTCAGTCGTGCCTACGCATATTGTGCAACACCCTATAGATTCTGTTAGTTCACCTGTTTCGAGTCTTTGAGTTTTCCGAGTCATTCGTTCATCACTTGACAGCCCCTAAGTTTAACCTATGCAGCTTGAGCCGGATACAAAATTGATTAGTTCATCTTTCGAGTCCTTGAGTAAGCTTAGGGGCTGTCACATGATGAAAGAACGACTCGAAAAACAATTTGTTCATTTTGCTGAACGAGACTCAAAGATCTGAGTCAGTACTATGATCCGAACTTCCCATCACTAATAAATAAATGAAGGGATCTTAAACAAAGACAAACGGATATATATATATATATATATAGTGTTAAAATAAAAAAAAACTTATTTAAAAATAATAATGTATTTTTAAAAATATTATATAACATATCACTCACTGTGCAGAATGTATGTGGAAGTTCAGCACATTCAGTCAAACAGACTTCAGTCACTTCAGTCAAACAGAGCAGTTATGTGATAACAAAAATACAACAGAACATATACGGACTTACGATTCATAGTTTTGTAGTTCTTATGTGTTTAAAGTATATAATGTTTTTATAATTATTTTAGCGTTGATATATGGAAAAAATCTTTAGAAATTAACTTGTGTGGTTTTTGAGGTTTTTTTGCAAACAGTGTGAATAAATATTGAAACAAAGGGAAATAGAATAGATTACAAAAACAAAGGGAAAAGAATAGTTTAGAAACTGGGAAACATAACAGATAGAAAAACTAAAATAAAATAGACAATAGATCAGAAAACAAGGGAAACACAACAGATTAGAAACAGAGGGAAATAGATTGTATTAGAGAAGAAGGGAAATAAATACATTTCAAATGATCATATTTGTCTGAAATGTTATGACCAGCAGTTATGCTAATTATTTTTTATCTGATTTTCTGTTTCTACCTTGGGACACCCATCCTGAGGTAACAAGAGATTCCACCAGCACCAGTTTGGATCCAGCCTCTCATGAAGACTTCAGATGACCCAACACCTGTAAAGAGACGACAGCTACCCCTGCAAAACCCAGATGACCTCAGATCTGGATCATCACACAAAACTGCCAAATTTCACATATATAGCAGTACTTATGATCACATTATTATGTAAAAGCACATTAATTTATTTGTAAATAACTATTAATAACTATAATAACTATTAATAACTATAATATTACTGTAACACCCCTGTCTGGACTGTCTATTTTGGTTTCCCATGTCTGCCCTTATTTGGAGTTCCTGTGCTTTGTTTTGTTCTCACCTGTTGTTAATTTGTCTTTGTAATTAGTGTCTCTTTATAAGTTACTTCATGTTCACTCTGTTTTGTAAGTTGTTAAAGTTTTGTTGTGTGTTTCTGCCTGTTCTTGCCTTGGTGTTTTGTATTGTTGTGGATTTTTTTTGTATTAAAACTCATTTATTGGATTCTATGTGGTTCAAGCTTTTGAAAGCTCACACTATTACAAGTACACACTTTTTTTGTGAAAATTACTATACAAATAAATGTGGCAAATATATTTGTCTCCATGCCTCACCATTGTGTTTCCAAAAACGCCTGAGGCTGACAGACATAGCCCTGGTTTGATCTGATCCTGTATCAGACATTGTGCATCAGACATTCAGCCACTGGTCTGTGGGTGTCTGGTCAATGTCTGATGCACACTTAACTGAAAACACTTCAGCAGTTTTGAATTCATCTTCTGATTCATCTGGTTGCATTCTACAGGATATCTAGAAACATGTCACTTATTACAAGTTGTGCTAAGGCTAAAGTTCAGAGCATAGACTATTTGCCAAAATTGTCAAAGAGTTTTGCTTGAGACAGTCAGAGGAATTGGGAAAAAATATTTTTGTTTGCCAACAGGATACAGGTACAAGTACATGACTGGTCAACCTTAGCATTTAAAAGATTCCCAACTGATCTAACTTTACTATTTGGGTGCACCCTCACGTTGGTTCAGATCCAGTGAAGTACTTAACCTAAAACTGTGTAACATTGATGAATGGTTTACTTGCACACCAGTCTGTTATTGTAAGAGGCTTTACATTAGGTGTTTTAACTTTGCAATGCACAGACCTACCTTAGAAAAAGGTCAGATGTCCACATATTGGAATTGTACTTGATTTGGAGAGCTGCGTTTACCTCAAAAATGACACTAAACAGAAAAAACTGCACCAGGATGGATTTGAGTCAATTCCAAATGCAAATTGAAGCTTTCTATTGGATTAAGGTCCAGAGATTGGGCCACTCCATAATGTTAATCTTGTTGGTCTGCAACCAAGATGCTGCTCACTTACTGGTGTGTTTGGGGTTGTTGCCTTGTAGTAACATTCAAGTGTTTCCTCTGTGGCATAAGGAAACATGACCTCTGTAAGTATTAATATGTTCTCAAACTGATCAATGATCCCTGGAATGTGATAAACAGGCCCAACATCATAGCATGAGAAACATCCCCATATCATGATGCTTGTGTCACCATTCTTCACTGTCTTCAGTGTCCTGTGGCTTGAATTCAGTATTTAAGGGTCTTCTGTCTGCGACCCCTAGACCCAAAAGACATTCTTGATTTCATCAGTGCACAAAATATTGCACCATTTCTCTTTAGTCAAGATGTTTTTTGGCAAATTGTAACCTCTTCAGTATGTGTCATTTTTTCAACAATAGGTTTTTGCAGGGGCTTCCTGCTCATTTTGAGTCAAGTGCTATTTCATCTATTCTTTGTCTTTTTAAATGGTAGTTTTCCATTTTCTTTCATGTCTTTCTGGTTTTGGTTGCCATTTTAAAGCATTTGATATTATTTTAGCTGAGCAGCCTATCATTTTCTTTTTTTTCTTCTTTCTTTATTTTTTACAAATACAAATTACAGAATACAATTACAAATTTGGAACAACATCAACAAAACAAAACAAATATTACAGCCAGTGTGTGTGTGTGTGTGTGTGTGTGTGTGTGTGTGTGTGTGTGTGTGTGTGTGTGTGTGTGTGTGTGTGTGTGTGTGTGTGTGTGTGTGTGTGTGTGTGTGTGTGTGTGTGTGTGTGTGTGTGTGTGTGTGTGTGTAAGAGAGAGAAAGAAAATGTATGTATGTATGTATGTATGTAAGAGTTGTAACTGGGTGTGAAAATGTAGAATACATATAGCAATAGTAGACGACAGAAATTATGGTGACAGCAATAATGATAAATATTATGATGACAATAATCAGAAGGCAATAATAATAGAGATAATAATAATAGTAATGATAATAACAATAATAATATCATTGAACTCAATTCTACATAACTAAGTGGATATTTGGGGAAGAGGTAGATGACAGATAGCAAAATTAACAATAGTAGTAATAATAACCATATTTACAATAACCTAATTATGTGAAGAGCACGGGGCAGGTTGGAGGATCAAGAAGAGGAAGTAATGGTAATAATAATAAAAATACTATGACTACTACTACTAGTAATAATAATAATAGTTACTTTATTAGTAGTTGTAGCCTCTGGACATTCCCTAAAGGGGCATAAGTGAAACCCTTGTCCATGCCATCCCACAATGGTCTCCAAGGGGATCCCATACCCGGGCTGTCACAAATGCTTACCCTATTTACTTGTTTGTTTATTTATTTTTTATCCATTCTCTTGTATTCCTTCTCGTTTTCTATATTTATTGTTAAACTCATGATGGACGTATGTATGCATGACAACTAGTATGTGATGCATGTAAAAGAAAAGCGTGACCTGCAGCCTGTGACCAGCTTTGTGCAGACCCCAGCCTACCATGCCCACACAATGCTTACCCTATGTGTATTTGTATTTGTTTTTTCCCCTTTTTTTCTTTTTTTTTCTTCCTCCCCCTTGTCATCTCCTTTCCTGTAATTATTGTTATATTTGTGATAGATGCACATGTTTGTCAGCTAAAGCATGATGCATTAAAAGAAGCTTGTCATGTAATGCTAAGCCAGCCAGAGGCGAGAAATTCAGGGCAGAGCTGTCATCAGCTATCGGTACAAGGTCCCAGAGGCAGAAAAATTAAAGACAATGGGGAGAAAATAAGAGAGAGAGATGAAGAAGGAGAGAGAGAGAGAGAGAGAGAGAGAGAGAAAAAAAACGTAACAAAATATTAATGTACTCTTTTAGTGTTATTTATCAATTAAAACAGAAATTAAGTCAGTGTTACTACCTCCTCTTGATTCTCTTCCCTCCCCATCTTGCTTATATACTGATGAAGTGATGAAGATGAATTAATGACAGTGACTTCATACAATAAGGAACAGCAGATTTATAATTGTTGATAGATTATGAGAAATATCTAAGAGGGGTATAATTCTGAGGATGGCTTCAGACAAAGAGGATCAGTGGATTCATGAATGTTGGAAATTTATGAGAGATAACCAAGAGGGGTGTAATTCTGGGTGGCGTATTCTATTGTATTATTTGTATTTGAAATGGACAGATTTTCCATGGAAATGTACTCTATTAGTACATTTTTCCAAAATGTAATATGTATGGCATTCCTTGATTTCGAGTTCATGAGGATAGTTTTTTGGCGATAGTTAGAGCCACCAAAACTGACTATTTGTATTGTTTAAATTGATTGAAGATATGTCACCTGACAAGCAGAGTGGGGGAGACAATGGGATGTGACATCCCATAGGGGTGGATAGTGTGTCAGTTACATTTACCCAAAAATATTTAATTGCGGTACAATCCCAAATGGCGTGAAAATAGGTGTCTGGAGTGTTTTGTGTACAATGTGATCATATATCTGTAGTAAACCCCATTTTAAATCATTTTTGTCCAGTCAAATGAGATCTATAAATGAAGTATTTTGTACTGTATAAGTTGCAGGTTGGCATTTTTTGTCATGAAGTACATATTTTTGCAAATTTGTGTCCAGAAGGTGGCATCAGGAGTAATCGATAAATCTGACTCTAATTTAGCAGTTGGTAGAATCCAAATGTTGTCTGATTTTAATATCATCTTGTATAATTTAGAGGGTACGTTTTTTGAGGAGGATAAATTAAGTAGCTCTGAGATTGGAGGAGAAAGGTCTAGATTAATTGTATGAATGTTGATTTTTGATTGGATTGATGATTTAATTTGTGAGTATTCCAAGAAACAGTTACTCCCAAATCCCTTTTTCTGGACCAAGTAGGAAAATGGTGCCAGGTTATTATTGTGAAGGATATGCTGAAGTTGTGTGATGCCCTTTTCTGCCCTTATGCGTAAATTGAGTGGTTTCTTGTTAGCTAAAAAACCGGGTTATTCCAGATTGGAGTGTATATGGATGGTGCTAGAGGGGAGTTCGTGATTTGGTGAAATTTCACCAAATTTCACCTTTTTTGATAGGGTATAACAATAATTACGTATGTGTGTGAGTGTGTGCGAGTAACAATACAATATTGTTGGTGATCTTGACAAAAATACAAACACATAATTGACAGAATTTACACAGCAGAACAGCAACAAAGAAAAGAAAACAAAAATAAAAAAACGTCCAACATAAAAATATGGTGGAGCATTAGGGTTGGGCGGGAAAACAAGACTTAATATATAACAAATATATATTAATATATAATACATATATGGATTTCTTGATACATTTTAGATTTTTGTGAACAGCATAAGAATTATGTATCTATTTTTAGAACTCTGAATACATAATTGGAATTCTGCATACATTTTAGAATTCCAAACCCATATATGGTGTTTTGAAAGCATTTTAGAATTCTGCATACAGTTTTATAATTATGAAACCATATATGGACTTCTTAAAACAGAATTCTGTGACCATCTTTAGAATTCTGTGAACAGCATTAGAATTGTGCATCTATTTTTAGAACTCTGATTACATAATTGGAATTCTGAATACATTTTAGAATTCTGTGACCATCTTTAGAATACAGCATTAGAATTCTGCAACTATTTTTAGAACTCTGATGACATTTTTGGAATTCTGCACACATTTTAGAATTCTAAACTCATATATGGAGTTCTTAATACATTTTAGAACTCTGCATACCGTTTTATAATTCTGAACTCATATATGGACTTCTTAAAACATTTTAGAATTCTGTGAACAGCATTAGAATTTTGTGAACAGTATTAGAATTCTGCATCTATTTTTAGATCTCTGATTACATTTTTGGAATTCTGCATACAATTTAGAATTCTAATCTCATATATGGAATTCTGAACATATTTTAGAACTCTGCACACAGTTTTATAATTATGAACCCATATATGGACTTCTTAAAGCATTTTAGAATGCTGTGAACAGCATTAGAATTTTGTGAAGAGCATTAGAATTCTGCATCTTTTTTTAGAACAATGATTGCATAATTCGAATTATGCATACATTTTTTAATTCTAAGCTCACATATGGACTTCTGAATGCATTATAGAGCTCCGCAAACAATTTTATAATTCTGATCTCATATTTGGACTTATTAATACATTTTAGAATTCTGTGAACAGCATTAGAATTCTGCATCTATTTTTAGATCTCTGATTATATTATTGGAATTCTGCATAAATTTTGTATTCTAAACTCATATTTGGAGTTCTGAAACTATTTTAGAACTCTGCATACAGAATTATAATTATGAACTCATATATGGACTTCTTAAACCATCTTTAGAATTCTGTGAACAGCATAAGAATTAGTATCTATTTTAGAACTCTGATTACTGGAATTCTGCATACATTTTAGAATTCTAAACCCATATATAGAGTTTTAAATGCATTTTAGATCTCTGCATACAGTTTTATAATTATTAACCCATACATGGACTTCTTACAACATTTTAGAATTCTGTGAACAACATTAGATTTCTGCATCTATTTTTAGAACTCTGATGACATTTTTGGAATTCTGCCCACATTTTAGAATTCTAAACCCATATATGGAGTTTTGAATGCATTTTAGATCTCTGCATTCAGTTTTATAATTATTAACCCATACATGGACTTCTTAAAACATTTTAGAATTCTGTGAACAACATTAGATTTCTGCATTTATTTTTAGATCTCTGATATGGAGTTCTGAATACATTTTAGAACTCTGCATACTGTTTTATAATTCTGCATCTTTTTTATAACTCTGGTGAGATTTGTGGAATTCTGCATACATGTTGAAGATCTGAATACATTTTAGAATTCTGTGACTATCTTTAGAATTCTGTTAAAAGTATTGGAATTCTTTATCTATTTTTAGAACTTTTTTATTGTTTTATAATTCTGAAACCATATATGGAGCTCTTAATACATTTTACAGTTCTGTGAACAGCATAAGAATTATGTATCTATTTTTAGAACTCTAATTACATAATTGGAATTCTGCATACATTTTAGAATTCTAAACCCATATATGGAGTTTTGAATGCATTTTAGAACTCTGCATACAGTTTTATAATTCTGAAACCATATATTTCAAGTTCTTAATACATTTTAGAATTCTGTGAACTAAAGAAAAATGGTGCAAAATTGTGCACTGATGGAATCAAGAATGTGCCACAGACAGATGACCCTCAAATACTGAATTCAAGCCACAGGACACTGAAGACAGTGAAGAATGGTAGCACAAGCATCATGGTATGGGGATGTTTCTCATGCTACGATGTTGGGCCTGTTTATCACATTCCAGGGATCATTGATCAGTTTGAGAACATATTAATACTTATAGAGGTCATGTTTCCTTATGCCACAGAGGACCCAAACACACCAGTAAGTGAGCAGCATCTTGGTTGTAGACCAACAAAATTAACATTATGGAATGGCCCAATCTCTGGACCTTATTCCAATCAAAGAGCTGCCAATCAATGTTTCTACTATCCATACGTAGCCCCTTTTAAGCCACCCAGTGATCTCAGATGACTTCATTCAGCTATACTAATCATCAACAACAGGTGCGTTCGGAGAACCGGAATAGCGAGCTCATAGTTAGCGCGATGATTTGATCTTGGATGTGTCATTTGATCTTGGATGTAGTAAGCGAGGTACGACAAACGGACCCCAGGGTTATGTCTGTCAGCCTCAGGCGTTTTTGGAAACACAATGGTGAAGCATGAAGACAAAATGTATTTGCCACATTTATTTGTATAGTGATTTTAACAAAAAGGCAACTTCACAATACATATTTTTATTTAAACAGAACCAGAAGTCTATGTGTAAGAGATTCTAACAAAAACTGCAGTTATATTATCAAGCATAAATTATAGTGTGTACTTATAATAGTGTGAGCTTTCAAAAGCTTGAACCACGTAGAATCCAATAAATGAGTTTTAATACAAAAAATCCACAATACAAAACACCAAGGCAACAACAGGCAGAAACACACAACAAAACAACTTACAAAACAGAGTGAGCATGAAGTAACTAAAGAGACACTAATGACAAAGACAAATTAACAACAGGTGAGAACAATTGACACAACAAGCACAGGAACTCCAAATATGGGCAGACATGGGATAAACCAAATAGACAGTCCAGACAGGGCTGTTACAGTAATATAGTTACACAGTTTTATAGTTATTAATAGTTATTTACAAATACATTAAACGAATGTGCTTTTAAATAATATTGTGATCATAATTACTGCTATATATGTGAAATTTGGCAGTTTTGTGTAATGATTCAGATCAGGTTTTGTATTTGTATCATCTGTTATGTTTATTTCCCAGTTTCTAAACTATTCTTTTCCCTTTGTTTTGGTAATTTATTCTATTTCCCTCTGTTTCAATATTTATTCACTCTGTTTACCAAAATAAAACCAAAAGTTAATTTCTAAAGTTTTTTTTCCATGTATCAACACTAAGATAATTATAAATACTTTATATACTTTAAACACCTACGCAATTACGATTCATAGTTTTGTAGTTCTTAGATGTTCTGTTGTATTTTTGTCATCAAATAACCGCTCTGTTTGACTGAAGTGGAGTGTGCTATGTTATATAATATTTTTTAAAAAATACATAATTATTTACATTTTAAAGTTTATTTTAATTTTAACACTACATAAATATCAGTTTGTCTTCGTTTAAGATCCCTTTATTTTCTTATTAGTGATGGGAAGTTCAGATCATATTACTGACTAAGATTTTTGAGTCTCGTTCAGCAAAATGAACAAATCTTTTTTCGGTCGTTCGTTTATCACGTGACAGCCCCTAAGCTTAACCTATGCAGCTTGATATGCAGCTTGATGCGCATGCACAGCTGAACGTATCACTCCCCAAGATGACTCGTTCTTCTCTAAGAACATTTAAGAACATTAAGTTCTTCTAGAAGAGACATTTAAGATTCGTTCAAAATTAACAAATCGTTCAAGAACAACCCATCACTCTTTCTTATGCATGTTATAACAGGGAGTTCTCCTAGAGCACTTTGTTATTTGTGGACCAAGTCACAGTTGACAGCCACATCACCATCTTCAGTGATGCTGTCAGGTTGATGTTTGCCTCATACTGGAATTCGTAAAACCAGCACTGCAACACTGGAATTCATGAAAAGGTAAAAAAGAGCAGCTAATGTCAGTCAACAAACTATCATACTCAGCCACTCACTCTCTCTTTCATAAATGTTTGCACTCTCACAAATACATCCTGACTTACACTCACACTCACAAACGCATCCTTACACTCATACACTCACACTTTTACTCCCACAAGCTCATTAACACTAATTTGCACTCACACATCATATACTCAATACTCATATACTACACATATACTCAATTTCACACAATCATTCATCCTCATGCAGACTCTCACTCACCTATACTCAGATGCACTCAATGTTGCAACCAGCATTGCAACACTGGAATCAGGGTTGGGCAAAAATACATCAAAATGTATTTCAAAATAAAATACCAAATACCTTAATTTTAAGTGTATCAAATTAAACTACAAAATACAGCAGCCACACCATGTATCGAAATAAACTACTGTATTTTTGTAATTTAAATATACTAAAAAATACTTTTACAGGGAAGCATGAAATTTCTTCGCAAACTTGACTCAGCTGATTAAGTAAACAATGTTTGATGGCAACAGCTCTGCTGGAGTCATGCAATAACAGATCAAATATTCACATATCCCTGTGATCTTGCAGTTAAAGTAACAATCAGTTCAATGTTTAACAGTTTGCAAATGACTCATACAGTAATTATTTCCTAATTTAGTTTCTTGGTGTTTGGTAACGAAGGGCCTATTTTGCATAAGCAATACTGACTCAATGACAAACAAGCAATTCATAAGAAGACAACTGATGGCACCTGTATTCATAGGAACTAGTTTCTAACTAATGAATCATTTGATAGTTAATCATAAATATAATATTATATTTTGTGTCAAGCAGTCATTCATCCAATGGTGTGCAAAATCTTGATCCTACTAAACAGCTACATAAATTTTACCCAATGCTGAAACACAATATTCAGCAATCAGATATTTATTTATCAATCTTTAAACCCCTATTTGGAAGTTGAAAAAAATATAGCATTTCAACAATTATTTATTAATTATTTCAAATGTTGCCAGAAACGTAATCATGAAGTAGCAACAGAACTTGCCAAGGAGTATTAACCCAACTCCAACTATCTGAATCTACTGAATCTGAAATCTGAATCTAGAGCCACAGAAGTATAGAGATGTAATGTTGTACAACACTAAAATGCTTTATCAGTTTTTTCATGCACAACCGATAAACTTAACAAACGCTGAAAGTAGCAAGCTAACGATAAATGTGGGGCTGCCGCTCGGGATAATAGTTTTCAAAAACATTATAAACTGGTAAACAGCCTAGGCTACTAACACGAACACCAAAACTTAACTTGAACTGTTAAAAATTATTGCAATTTATGTGAGAAAATTGATGATAGCTTCCTGCACATTTCTTACCTTGACCACCTCTTCCAATATTCTGTTAAGTCTGGGCAAACTGCTGAGTAAGCACCAATCAGAGGCTGCATATTTATGATGTAATCAAGTAGACTTATTAAAGTATTTTACAGTATTTTACAAAAATACACTATACACTACAAAATACACTACAAAAATACAAAACACTAGTAAAAAATACCAAAAATACAAAACACTAACACTAGTATTTTGTTACAAAATACGAAGCCATTTTCATCAACACTATCAAATACAAAATACAAAATACTGTTTTATATTTGAAATACATATTTGAAATACATGTATCATAAATACTGCCCATCCCTGACTGGAATTAATGAAAAGGTAAAAAAACGAGCAGCTAATGTCAGTCAACAAACTATCACATACTCAGCCACTCACTCTCTCTTTCATAAATGTTTGCACTCTCACAAATACATCCTCACTTACACTCACTCTCACAAACACTTCCTTACACTCATTTTTACTCCCAGAAGCTCATAAACACTAATTTGCACTCACACATCCTTACATATACTCAATTTCACACACTCATTCATCCTCATGCAGACTCTCACTCACCTATGCTCAGATGCACTCAGCTACACATACAATCAGACTCACTCAAAAATCCTCACACACATTCAAAATCACATATACTCACATTTTACATGCACTCAAACTAACTCACAAATTCTCAAATATACACTCAGTTTCAAATAATTCACTCTCACTCCCAAATCCTCACAAACACTCACTCACACATTGTCACACATATTCATATCTCACACATCCTCAATACACTCAGTTTAACTAACACTCAGCCTCACTTACGTATCCTCACATGCACTCAATTTTACATGCACTAATACCCACACATCCTCACATACAATTAGTTTCAAATACACTCTTACTTAACAAAATACAGTCTTACTTACACATTGTCACACACACACACCCACACACACACACACTTATACTCACTCACTGACATACACTTAAGCCTTATTCACACAGGATTAGTATTTTCTAGGGACCTGGTGTGATTTAGAAAGTAACCCCTCATGTCTGATTTTCATGTGTCGCATTCGCACAGGTGAAGCGAAGCCTGTAATTGTACTTGAATTTAATGACATCTAATGACATTTAATCTCCCGGATATGATGTCAAAGCAAATGTCAAAGTGTGTAACATTATAAGCATATTATAGGTTTATATTAAATGTTTAAATGCAATGTCATATCATTAAAAGAAGAAATTGCATTGCCGTATGCCGCTATACATATATTGTCATTCAACTAATCTAATCATTCAGTTTTCTCCGTTTGGCGTTCAGCTTTTGCTTTCTGCATATTACTGTGTTCGGCGAAATATGGTAGGTCATTTGCAGGGAAATTTTTACTTTACAAATTACAGACATGGCCGATTCGCACGGGATTAAGATCACAGTCCTCAGAAACTAGACTGTCACTTTTGGGAAAAATCTGATACAAACGGATATCGAATATCAAGCAATAGTTTTGAATAATAATACATTCAGTAAAACTCACAGTCAAATTTTACATGTACTTAAACTCACACATCCTCACACACACTTAGTCACACACAGTCCTCAGACACACCCAGCCTGGCATGCATTGCATGTACTCGCTGTCACACACACACAGTCTCGCATGCACTCGCTGTCACACACACAGCCTCGCACGCACTCGCTGTCACACACACAGCCTCGCATGTACTCAGTTCAACTCACACACACTCATTCTCACTCACCCATTCTTATATACCCTCACTCAGACATCTTCACATACACTTAGTCTCACTCACACATCCTCACATACACTGTTTACTAGTTTACTACCTTACTTTCCTGCTACACTATATACAACATACAAACATGCAATATAAAGAGCTCCGCTTCATTCCATTGCTGTACTATATACAATATAAATAAATATAGGTTTCTACACAAGATATTGTCATACTATATACAATATAAAGAGCTCTACTTCACTCCTTTGCTGTACTATATGCAATACAAAGAGCTCTCCTCCACTCCATTGCTATATTATATATTATATACAATATAAAGAGCTCTTCTCCACTCCATTGCTATACTATATACAATATAAAGAGCTTTAATCCACTCCATTGCTATACTATATACAATATAAAGAGCTGTACTTTACTCCATTGCGATACTATATATTATACACAATACAAAGAGCTCTACTTCACTCCATTGCTATACTATGTACAATATAAATAAATATCTGCATCTACACAAGATATTGCTATACTATATACAATAAAAAGAGCTCTACTTCACTCCATTGCTATACTATACACTATATACAATATAAAGAGCTCTACTCTATTGCTGTACTATATGCAATATAAATAGGTATCTGCCTCTACACAAGATATTGCTATATTCTATACAATATAAAGAGCTCTTCTCCACTCAGTTGCTACACTATATACAATACACAAAATGGCCTCTACCTTACTGTACTGCTAGACTACATACAATACACAAACAACGAGCTCTAACTTACTTTCCTGCTACACTATATACAACATATAAACATACAATATAAATTCTCTCCAGCGCTGTACTATATACAATATAAATAAATATATTATATACAATATAAAAAGCTCTACTTCACTCCATTGCTATAATATATACAATATAAATAAATGTCTGCCTCCACACAAGATATTGCTATACTATATACAATATAAAGAGCTCTACTTCACTACATTGCTATACTATATACAATATAAAAAGCTCTACTCTACTCCATTGCTGTACTGTATACAGTATAAATAAATACCTGCCTCTACACAAGATATTGCTATACTCTATACAATATAAAGAGCTCTACTCCACTCCATTTGTCACGAATGTGGATCCTGTGGCTCCCTCTGCCGGCCGCCAGCGGGATCCGTCCCCCGAATATTAAGACTACATCTCCCAGCAGCCCTGTACCTGGTCCATATAAACCTGGGACTGGCCTGGGACTCCATATAAACCCTTCACGAACTCTCTTTGCGAAGTGTAGTTTGCCCTCATGCGACTATTCCAAACGTTGATTCCTGGACTGCTTTCATGTTGTGACTTGGATCGTTCTCTGGATTGTGATTGTTTGCTGCCTGCCTTGTTGTTTATGTGTATTGGATTGCTGCCTGCCCCGACCCTTGCCTTGTTTAACGATCACGATATGCCTTGTCTCTCGATATGCCCCCCTCCACCTTTAATTTCTCTTGTTATAATGCAAATGTTTGTCATTTCACGAAAACTATATTACATTATTGTGGTATTTTTGTTTGGTTTTTATCGCTAAATTAAGTTGTGGTAGTTTTACCGGGTTTAACATAAGTGCTAAACGCACGTTTGGCAAGTCGCCATTTTGTATTTATGTTACTTTTATTTTTCACTGAAAACACTGTTTTTTTTGTATACATAGGGGTCAGATGTGCACTGCAGTCTGAAGACAATACATATGTGTTTAATTGTCTTCTTCAGGTACGTTTATTGTCCATCATTCTGTTTACATTTTAATGAGCCAAACGCACATTTTCAATTGTCCACAAGATAGCGCTGGTGTATTACTTTTTTCATATACGTTTTTGTATGTAGTTTTTAATTTTGGTTTAAAGTTATGTTGAAAATGTGTTCATTTTGTTGCAACTGGAAAAAAAAGTGTTTTCCTATAAATTTTAATGTATCCTTATGCATATTTGAGAAAATAATTAATTCCCCTCCTGACAATGCTGCTGTGGATTGATGAGGGGGTCAGATGTGCACTTCAGTCTGAAGACAATATAATTGTCTTCTTCAGGATCAAATAAAATAGTGGAAAGCAGCTCTTGGTGTCGTCTTGGTGTTGAGGAAAAAGCAGACCCGTTACACTGGTGCCGTGACGTCCTTGGATCTTCAGATCAGCTTGATGCCGGTCAACGTGGTTACTGTGCTGCTGTTCTAGTCGACACTTCAAGATCAAAGTGGGGTCTGAGAAACAAAGCAATACAAAAACAAAGTTATGTGGTGTATATTGTTGGAAATTTTATGACATTTAGTTGAACGCTTTTAATTTCAGTTGGTAATATTCTTTTGTTTTTCAAAGTGATTTATTGTTTTGTTTTATTAAGATCTTAGAATTAATATACACAACGCAAGTACAGTTTCACACAAACACCATTTGCAATGGATACCTATTTAGATCATCAACTACCAAAAGGAAGGGGAACTTGGTTGGATCTTGTTGCTGACAGTAGGGATGTGAGACATTCTAAGCCCATAGCTGATGATGACATAGATACAGGTTTGGGTCATAGCCCGGGTTGTACACCTGTTAGTGGGTTTAAGAGGGGAAATCTTCACACCTCCACACCAGCCACAGATGTTGACGCTATTCACCATCTCACAGACATGGTAGGACGGTTAGGAGCTCAAATAGGTGAATCCATTGTTGAAAAGCTAATGTCAGCTGGTGTAGTGAACATAGCCGGTGACCGTCAGCTATGACGGTCTCATGCGACTCATCTCATGTGACAGTCCATGTTAAATCTGACAGTCAATTCCCAACATTTAAAGGTGATATCACTGACATTCAGTCCAGGACTGGATTGACTTAACTAAAACTCACCTCAGAAAGCATGTGATTCCTGTGAATGGCCAGGCAGAGGAAATTATGAGCCATTTACTGGGCAGAGCCCGAGATGTAGTCAAGATTGCCTTGCTTAGTGATCCAGCGATTGATCTTAAACAGACACCTGATAAAATCTATCTCCTCCATTATTTCAGTGAAGCTTCTTCATGTCTCCCACTCGCCGACTTTTATGCTACGCTGCCTAAACACAAAGAAAATCCAGTTGATTACTGGATTAGACTGAATAAGGCAGATGATTTGGCTCTTGAGGGCTTACACAGACAGGGAAAGAAAACGGAGAACATAAAAAATGAAGTCGCACTCATGTTTGTCAAGCATTGTCCTGATCCTGAGCTCTCTTGCACCCTAAAGTGTAGGCCAATTCATGAATGGACCTCGCGTGATGTCCAACTGAGGATTGATGATTATCAGAGAGAGTTAAGAGATAGTGGCAGAGCCATTGGGACTGCACATCTTAAAAACCACGTCATTGCAGTGACCACTGAGCAGCCCGGTGTTCCTCCAGTGAAGGTGGCAATGCCTTCCTAATGTCACACTCCGAATCTCTCCCTCCAAGGCCAGCACTCAGTGGGCCCTTCCAATTGCCCTCTTCCTTCTTGTGTCCCTGCTCAGGGCGAACCCATGCACGGTCTGAGCCACCCTCCTGTACCAGCTGTGGCACAAAATCTCCAGTCACATTCAGATGAGAGACTTCTGACCCGTATGGTTGACATCTTTCAGAACATGATGGTTAAATTGCAGCAGTGTGACACCCACCATCTATCCAGCGGTGGCAGATTTCGACGCACCCCTCGTGAAAGACGCCCCAATCAGGCAGCTTGTAGGGTCTGTAATGACCTGAGCCACAACACCATTTCTCACTGCATGTCTGAAAGATTGTGTCTTGCCTGTTTTGGAGCTGGTCACACCAGACTAAATTGCCCAATCAGTAGCTCCTCTCAGTCCCAGTCTGGGGGAAACTAGCTGACCTGTATTTGGAGGGAGGCAGTACAGGTCTCGACAACTACTCCCACACTGATGTCACTTCTGATGCTGAATCAGTTTACATATCTGCAAGAGACTCATCCCATGATTCTGAAATTGTTGTTTATCAAAATATTCACAGAGTCAGCAGTAGTGAGAGCCTTTTCTACACGCCTGTGTAGACACTGGGTGAGACAATGAAAATTGGTGGCATGTTGGACACTGGCTCTATGGCTTGCAGTATGAGCGAAATAGCCGAGATGAAAATGAAAGAGGCTGGAATGATAAATGACCTACACAAGGTTGATGTGAATGTGGTCCTCATTGGATGTGGTGGGCTTTACATTAAACCCAAGTGTGCTTTTGATTTGGAGATGGAGGTGTATGGCTGTAAGATTGTAGGTCCCACGCTCGTTGTCCAGGGCCAGCGGGATGAACTAATATTGGGAACCAATGTTATAAAACATATCCTGCATCAGTCTAAGCTGTGTGAGTCTTACTGGAAAACAGTGTCAAGTCCTTGCCCAGTAAAAGATAATGAGATGGAACAGTTCTTGTCTATGCTCTCAGGTCTCAAGCCCTGGAAGGGTGATGAAGCTCCTCAGAAGGTTGGTACTGTCAGGTGCAACTCTGTTGTTTGCCTTTAGTCTGGCTGTGAATATCTTATTTGGGGGAAACTACCTAAAAATACTGTCGTTTCTCCAGGCAGCACTGTGATGACAGAGCCTACATCATCCCGCTTAGCTCCCAGAGGTATACTGGTGTCTAGAGTTGTGACTCCGTTGTGGGGAGACAAGTGGGTCCCACTAAAAGTCATCAATGGTTCTGACAGGCCTGTGTTGTTAAGACGCAATGCAAAGTTGGCAGATGTTTACTCCTGCATGGCGATTGAGGATATGGACATAACTGAGTTTCCAGAGGGTTCATGGGCTAGTTTTTCACATTTGCTGATGCCTCAACCTCTCGCTGGTATGAAGTCCACCGAAGAAAAGCTCAGGTCAGTTGGTCTGAGTAACATCGACATTGAGTCATGCGAGGTATCTGAGGTTTATAAGGGGAAGATGACTGACCTTGTTACAGCCAAGCAGGTAGCGAAAGTTCTCTGGGACAAATATTTTTGTGTCTGGATTCCCGGAAAGGATCCACAGTGATCAAGGGACTAATTTTGAGAGTCGGCTGATAAGTGAGCTCCTCAAGATACTGCTATACTATATTCAATATAAAGAGCTGTACTTCACTCCATTGCTCTACTATATACAATGTAAAGAGCTTTTCTCCAGTGCATTGCTATACTACATACAATATAAATAAATATCTGCCTCTACACAAGATATTGCTATACTATATACACTATAAAGAGCTCTGCTCCAATCCATTGCTATACTATATACACTATAAAGAGCTCTACTCCACTCTATTGCTATACTAAATACAATATACAATATAAAGAGCTCTACTCCAATCCATTGCTATATTATATACAATATAAATAAATATCTATCTGCCTCTACACAAGGTACTGCTATACTATGTACAATATAAAGAGCTCTACTCTACTCCTTTGCTATTCCATACACAATATAAATTAATATCTGTCTATGAATATCCTGCCTGTTCTGACCCACTGAATAAAAGCTACAAGTGGATCCCAATGCCTCTGAGTCTTTGTTACAGAGTTATGCGGTCGATTTGTGTTCAATCTGACCATGTTTGTTTGTTCTGAGCCAAGTTTTCATTTATCTTACACTGGTTTAAACTTCTAAATATGTATAACAGCTTGTATCATTCAAAAGAGCCAGTAAAAGCGCTCACTTTGTGCAGTTGCTGTAAAAAGAAAGACGTAAAATAATTTTATGCGGTAATGTTACTGTGTGTCTGTTAAGCTCTGTTGGGTCAACAGGTAAACCAGGAGGAAATTAATGTAATGGAGGAAATACAACTGACAAAGGTAATAAACATTCACATTTTCACTAGTTTACAGTCCAATGCTCTGTTAATAAACAGATTTATCATAAAGCAAGAAATATGAGTAATCAACAACAACTATTCTTTTCATTTAGGTCTATTTAACAATAGCCTTCTTGAAAAAAAAAATTAACAATCCAGGTAAACTAGTTATTTTCTCTCTAACATTAGGGACAGACAGAGGTTTGAGAGAGGCTGTTTTATAATAATTTGTCGTTTTCACTATAGTTTTATAGGATTCCATTCAAAATTGACTTCAGAAGTCAAAAGATTTTTGGTTGGAACCATTTTAAAGAAACTGTTGTTTTATTATTATCAGTACTGTTTAATGTGTGTATATATTTAAACAAATAACCAAAATCAAATCTCTTAAACCTCATGAACTGTTTTTGTAACAAAGAGTCATGGACACAGGGATCCATTTACAGCTTTTTATTAGAGTCGTACATACAAGAATCATACTATACAGTATGTATGTATATACGTACATACTATAGCCATTCGTCCTTCCTTCTTTTTGGGCATTTTAGTAAGATGTCCAAACTTGGAGAAAGCCCATTCGTATGGTTTATCAACAATCTTCTCGCAATCAGCTTCTCCATTTTCAAAAACATCTTACTGAATTTGTTTATTAATTCAGTAGGTATTTACAACTTACAGTTACACTGACTATACGTTATCTAGTTACTTTAAGATACTCGTTATAGTCTGTTTTTTCGGTTCCTGTTCGTCGGACACCTGAATAAATCTCCACACTTCTATCCTGAAAGTCTCACTGTCACACTCACAAGTATATTAAAATGTAACACTGTCACAGTACGTCGGACAACACCACACTACGTCGGGTTTCTTGTGTTATATTTTAAAAATACCTAGCGGTACTTCGGGCTCAAAACAATAAATATCCAAGTTTAAAACACTGCTACGGTACGTCGAGCAAAACCACACTGCTTCGGGTTATTGTTGTAAGCTTCACAAAGCCACGGTGCGTCGGGCTATACACTACAACAAGTTTCATATACTTTAGAAACTGTTCCTCTGTAATTCTGCCACCACACTGCGTCGGGTCGATTCAATTACTTTAGAATCTTAACAGAATTACTCAACTTCACACCAAGTTTCAATTACTTTAGAAACGTATACACTTAAGCACTTTCCTTCAGTTACTTCAGAAACAACAATTCCAGTACAACTCCTGCCACACTGCGTCGGGCTGATTCAGTTCCGTTAGTATCTTAAACAGAATAGGCTTAAGAACTCCTCCTGCTAACAATACACACACTAAATTACCTTTTCTAGGTTTTTTTAAACGAGGGGATTCCCTAAAACACAAAACAGCATAAAAGAACAGTTCGTCTGTCTTACCTGTCCCCGCTTTTTTTCAGAAATCCCTCGCTGGGTGGCTCACCAATGTAAGAAATAAAAGTGCAATGAGATGTAGAGTTCTATTTATCTCCTGGCTGGCTC
>JBAJNP010006574.1:457-25180 GCA_036877545.1 Yasuhikotakia modesta | reverse complement strand
TGTGTGTGTTTGTTCGGAAAATAAAAACTAGGTCGTATAGCCCACCCAGAGCTGTCTGTGCTTATGGGGGGTTGTGTGAGAGAAACACACACAAACTACACAACATCCATACAGAGCTAAATGACCTAATACCGGTCTGCATCGCGTCTTTGTCGCTTGTTCTTACAATCCGGCTGCTTAAGTTTAAAAAACGTAAGCAGACGTTAACAGAGAAGGTGATTCACGGGATAAAATCTGCTGACGTTTCTGCACTGAAAACCTGTGCAGAGAAAATCTTCATAATTCTGCAGAAAGGAACCGCGGTGACATCATCTGTGTGAGGAGCTTTTCATGTGATGAATGTTTTCTGGTTTTTGGCTGGAAACACACACACACACACACACACACACATTTAGTTGTAAGTTGGGTCAAAGACACACAGCCAGAACTATCTATGAAGCAGTCAATCCCATAGGAGTGTGTGTGTGTGTGTGTGTGTGTGTGTGTACTATGAGGTCACTATTTTGAAGGAATCTATTGACAGTTCTCAAACGTGAAGAAGAGCAAATTTCAACTTGTCAAGGCAGAAGGATTTTGCATGTGAGTCTAATTAAAAGGAAACACCTTCCTTCTCACTCGCGTTCACACCATTCCTGAGTGTGAGATACGAAGACAATGTTCATGTGTGAAAAGAGTGTGTGTGTGTGTAGGAGAATGTGTACATTTGTGTGAGCGTGTGTAAGAAAATGTGTACATTTGTGTGAGCTTGTGCGTGTGTGAGTAAGAGAATGTGTAAGTTTGTATGAGCTTGTGCATGTGTGTGTGTAAGAGAATGTGTACGTGTGTGTGAGTTTGTGCGTGTGTAAGAGAATGTGTACGTTTGTGTGTGTAAGAAAATGTGTAGGTTTGTATGAGCTTGTGTGTGTGTAAGAGAATGTGTATGTTTGTGTGAGTTTGTGCGTGTGTAAGAGAATGTGTACGTTTGTGTGTGTAAGAAAATGTGTAGGTTTGTATGAGCTTATGTGTGTGTAAGAGAATGTGTATGTTTGTGTGAGCGTGTAAGAGAATGTGTATGTTTGTGTGAGCGTGTGTGTGTAAGAAAATGTGTAGGTTTGTATGAGCTTGTGTGTGTGTGTCTCATCTCCATACAGCTGAGACTGCAGGTGGTAGATCTATCAGTGAAAGACTGTCTTACTTCTCATAAGATTCACTGCCAGATACACACACACACACACACAGTCAGTGTTTATCACACACTCACACCACCGCCAATGAAGAAATGATATAGCATCTGACACATTAATTACAGCACAGATCTCCTAAACAGATGCTTTCAAATGTATATAAAGCCCATGTTCTCCAAATAACAGTCAAATATGAGTTACTGTAGCTCAATAGGTAAAGAATTGCACTGGCAGCGCAAAGGTTGCGAGTTCAATTCCCAGGAAACACACATACTGATCAGAGGGGCAGGAACTGGGTGGGCCAGAATAAGGTATTTAAGTACATAAGATATTTAAGATAAAGAGGTTTAAGATATTTTACCACATAAGGTCATAAAAACCAGTTTAAGAGTGTTGATTCATGTTTTTTAATGTCTTAAACTCTGAGCCATAGAGGAGTACACACACACAAATATATATTTTTTATTTCTAGGATTTTTTTACAAATTAGGACATCCTCAGAAACCACTTTCACATCATCACTTCTTTATCACTTTCTCTCTTTCTCTCTCTCTCACACACACACACACACACACACACACACACAAACTCACAGTCTCAGTTTCATCTCAGCATCTCCTTTGTCTCACATTCGTCTCCGTCACGAGCCGAAACAGCGGAGGACCATTAGATGAAACTCCAAGACGTGAGTCTGCGAAACAGCTTTGATCATCTGTTCATTAGATCACATGGGAATATCAGAGAGGGATAGAGACAGTGATGGGCTTTGCAGTCATTTACACCTGAATTCACAGCAGTTGCTGTCAGGCAGCTTGTCCACTGAAGAAAACATCTTTACAGAAATTCATTTCTACATAAATGCATAATAATATTTAAACACTTGACCAGAGAGTGTTTAAAAAAGCTTTGATTTAGATTTTGTTATACCTGTAAAACAGAAATCATGACTTTTATCAGGGCTGTTAAAATGTATTTGTAATGTATTTTAAGAAAACACAATAATATGAATTTGTTGGGATTTGCAATTTTTGTAGTTGATTAATTTTTTGATGCTGAACTGTTTACAGTGTCATAACATCAGTTTAAATGTTACTGATATTATTAAAAGCACATGTTAAAAACATTTCTGGACTGCTAAAGGAGGAACTTCACCTCACTAGTGGAGCTGCTGCGGTTTGTAGGACATTTTGAGTTCCTGATGTCAAACTGACTAAAACCGCCAAGGAACATCAAAATATTGTCTTGAAAACTTTCCCTAAGGAAGTTCACTGCAGGAACCCCTGACAAACGCCTGACTTCTTGTAAAGACTAAGAATAAATCTCTGAAACCGTGTCAGAGGATCACCGGTGGGTTCCATTCGAGTTTCTGAGGAACCCTAAATGGTGTCTTGAGAATCAATTATTTTTTTCAGTTATGATTGTGAAATGTGTGGATCCAGTGTTTGCGTCTTTCTCTTGGTCTTCAAAAGGTCATTTGGGGTCATCCTCGCTCTTGATGTTCCTCAGTGTCTAAACTATCTATTCAGCAGCACAAACCACACAGCCTGCACAAATGATTGACAGATGTCTGTGATTGTGGTGGACATTGTGTGTTTGGGGTGGACATTGTGTGTTTGGGGTGGACATTGTGTGTTTGGGGTGAACGTGTGTTTGGGGTGGACATGTGTGTTTGGGGTGGACATTGTGTGTTTGGGGTGGACATTGTGTGTTTGGGGTGGACATTGTGTGTCTGTGGGGGACATTGTGTGTCATACTGGAATATAAAATTCATTTTCCCTCATTACATAACTTCCACCCTGTTCCACAACTCCAAGGTTTTTCCGTCTGGCAGGAGAAAAGTTAACACTGAAACCTCTATCAACATCAGCTGATCCTGAGGCACAAAACCTCAACAAATGAAAAAAGACACAAAAACCTTCAGTCAGATGTTTTTCCTAATGTCTGAATCAAGCAAACAGAATCACACTGTTGTCCTATAGTGCACCTGAGCAGGTAATATACAGAACTAACATTAATATATACATATAACTCTACATGTATATTATAATTCTCTTGTTTTTATATCATTTACTTTCTTTTAAAGGGACATTTCATGCAAACTGGAAAGATTGTATGTCAAGCATACATAAAGCATACAAAAGATTACATTTTTCTGTCATTTTATTTTCACAAACACATGCTTTGCAACAAAGTGTATATATTGTTGATAATTGTAAATAACTAATATTATATTACAATTCATAATATAAACATGTATTATATGTATACATACATACATGTATTACTGTATATGCTTTTGTTATAATATTAATATTTTCCTAGTAATATTACATATCAATTTTATATAATACTGCTTCATTGTTTGATTGTGGTTGTTACACATTGTTCTTGTTGTCAGAGGTTCCAGTCAGTATTATAAACACACACACCTTTGCTTTTCCTTAAGACTTTTATTACTTATATAAAAAGAGAATAATATTTTCTGTATCTTCACTTTCCTCTCAAAAAATCTTCTGTGCATGTTTAGATTTTGAAGATGTTATTAAGCTTCCTTTGCTCATGGGGCAGTTGACTGACCCCAACAACTGAGGTGATTTCAGATTTTACAACCCTTGTGGGAACATTTAATGAAAATACACACACACACACRCACGCACRCACACACACACACACACACACACACACACACACAGCTGCAGATAATTACTTTTTAACATTATAACCTTCATTCACTCAATTACTTTAACATCCATCTCACACAGACACAAACATGAACACACACAGACACACACAAACGTGAACACACATGCACACAGACACAAACGTGAACACACACGCACACAGACACAAACGTGAACACACACGCACACAGACACAAACGTGAACACACACGCACACAGACACAAACGTGAACACACACGCACACAGACACAAACGTGAACACACACGCACACAGACACAAACGTGAACACACACACACAGACACAGACGTGAACACAGACACAAACGTGAACACAGACACAAACGTGAACACACACGCACACACACACAGACACTATTAAGAAGGGAGATATAGCTAGTATGAGTCATTAAGGTAAATCTGAGACACATCAGATCTTCAGACAACAGTGGAAAATGTAATACTGATATGAAGTACAGCACTGGTGTTGACACACACACACACACACACACACACACAGGTTTTCTGGTAGGTAGACCCTGGAGGCTGCCTGACCCAGTTCTGCCTCAGAGAAGATGTTGTATCTCTCTCTCTCTCTTTGTTTCTCCATGTTGCTCTCTCTCCCTCTCTCTCTCTCTCCATGCAAATTATGTATATGATAGCGACAGCCTAAAACATCAACACTACAGATAAGGGGACAGAAGTGTTTGTGTGAGAACGTGTAAAAAAAGATGGAGAGAGAGGAGATTTAAGGCTGAGCTGCTCCGCTCCGCCCTCTGCCGGCAACACGCCAGTATTACACGTTGTTAGAAACCCACCCAGTCGCGTAATCCCCCCATTCTGTCGTTGTTCAACATGCGGGTGACTCAGTGTGTCTGTATTAAAAATGAAAGCAAATGCATCGTCACCCACTCATGCAAGACGTCGTGAACGCGCCCGCGCGCGTGCAGATCAAGAGCTAACGTTAATACAACATTAATAAACGTTTCCTCCTGCACTGCGGTTATATAAGCGTTCCGCCCTGCGTACAATGGAGATTTGGGAACGTTCAGCTGTATAAACATCACTGTTTGGTTATAACAACGTTACCCAAACGTTTTTTAAATAATGTTGTTAAACTTTTGCAGTTACTTTAAGTAACTTTTTAAGTAACTTTTTTACTTTAAGTAAAGTAACTTTTAAGTAACTTTTTTACTTTAAGTAAAGTAACTTTTAAGTAACTTTTTTACTTTAAGTAAAGTAACTTTTAAGTAACTTTGCAATTACTTAAAAACCTTTTAAACCATGACGTATAACGTTGGAAAAACATTCCACTAACATTGCTGCAAGACCATTATGTCTATATTATCATTTCTATGTAAAGTTCTCCATTATCCTATTACACAAAATGCTTATTTCTGGCAGTGGCTGTTAGTATTAAACACCAAACATCTCCTGTACTTAAAATGAGTCTTAAATAAGAATAGTTTATGTTATGCCTGATGTAAGTTATCTGTTTGTTGTCAGGCAGGTGTAATTTAATTGATACTAAGCTTGTGAAATTCTGTCTGGGTGACATAAATCAATACATGCAAGACTTATTACAATCCACCAATGTTTACATCAATAAATCAGCATGGCAGCACATCATACATAAACTACACCGGTGCTATTTTAAGAATCACCTTCTGAGCCCCTGCCTTCATGCATTAACTGCATGTTTAGCATTAGTGCAGTCATTGCAGTAGATGGGATGTGCAGTTTTTATTGGTCAAGATTCAGTTAAACAAACTACCAATCAAAAACTGCAAAAATATCCCAGACCACTCCCCCATTTTCCAATGGGGGCCATTCCAGTCAGATAATTCCACCGCAAACCTAAAGTGATGGTTAAACGGCGTCTCCGTCATTAAAGATGAAACGGATAAAAGGGATTTAAAAGCAAGTTTATTTTCTCTTATTCAATTAAACCACAAGTCAACAGCAAATGAGAGAAAACTTTCATCAAAAGACCACCATAGTTGTTAACAACCTGTCTCTTTTACACACACACACACACACACACACACACACACCACAAAACCAGTGTGTCTGTCCACTGGTTATGCTTATGTTACAGACTCCCTCCTTTGATACGTTTCCTAACAAATTGCTGCATAAATGAGAACTTTCTCTCTGAATATTAATGATGAATTTATCATGTTGTTTCTGCTGCTGAGCTCATTTACATATGAAAAATGGAGGCTTTATGAAAACACGTTTTCTGAAGTTTTTGACCTAAAAAGATGTCCTAGATACCTCTAAAACCACATCAAACATGTTCTCCTGCTCTTTCGCGCTCCTCCGCATGTAAAACACACACACACACACACACACACACAAAAGCAGCACCACCATTTTTAGGTACTACAACACAATCACTGCTAAATAATTAGTGACGTTTTTGTTGATGTGTTTTTGTGGGCCCTTATTTTATGCCTAGCACACAGTAATGATTTTTGGGTTGTTTTAAATATTTATATAATGTTTTAAAAACATCCCACTACCAATTCAAAAATAACATTTTAAATATATGATACATAATAATATGATAATGTTAATACATAATTTTAAGAAAAATGTTCTTTCAATGTTACTGCAAAAACGTGTTTGATCCCTCGCTCGCTCTCTCTCTCTCTCATTTTATAGGAGAGTCTGCACTTTGATCCAGAGGGACAAAACAAAAGACAGAAACAGCCGTGTTTGGAAAATCCCTTGAGGAGCCTTTCAAAGTGTTAGTAGTGTTGTTAAGAGTTCGCTGTAGGTAATGATGAGGCAATAATAACAATCCCTGTGGTAGTTTTCAAATAATGATCTGGTCCCGATTCACACCGTCTGTGCATCTGCTGTTCAAAATGTCTTTGAAATGTCTTCTGTGTCACAACAATTTCTCTTCTGAAACTTAGTCACAATTGTTTATTCTTCTGGGGCTGTTGAGATGGTGTGTGTGTGTGTGTGTGTTTAACTCCCTCCCGCTGTATACAGGCGCGTTTGGGTCGTGCCTCAGTAATCCCAGTATAGTCACAAGCTAACAGTCTCTCTCCTGCCGGGAATTAGCTCACAATGTGAGCGGCATGTGACTGTATTAGCATAGCTCACTGTCAGACTACACTGGTCTAATCTCCCTAGACACAAACCACGGCACCAAAAAGCCTCTGAAAATAATAAAGCAGAAGGAATTTTTTGGAAAGAAAGCGAGATTTAAACCCCTCTCACTATTTAGGGTCCGACCGGTCTCTTCTTTTTAAATTCCTTTGTGCCTACAGTATGACATCATCAGTCTGAGCCGGACCCATTGAAACATCAAAACTAAAGGTCTCTCATGACAGCGGCTTTGTCATATGAGCAAATGTTATCAAACACAGGAACAAATGATCTTACTGTACACTTGAGGTTTTTAAGTGCTGGGGCGATGTGCTACAAACCACGTTAGTCATGTGAACAAGTTGTGAGGAGAAACTGACTTAAGATCATTCCTGCTCTCGGAACGCCAGGAGCCATCCTGGAATTCTCTGAATGTCAGGTGCTCCTGGCTGGATGTTAACAACAACATAAACATTAAACCAAGTTTTTTGGAGTATCTTTCAGGTTAGTATGGTTTAAGAGTCTACATTTTTAACACAAACCTTTTTCAAGCTGCACTGACTGTACAATAAACATCTGTAAAAACAACTAGCCTGTATACATGCATACGTATACTATATTTATTTAATTCACTAAGCACAACAAATTATGTTCTTTCTCAATTATGACAGACACTATCTGATTTGTCTGCAGTTTAAGTTATAGTTAGAAAATAAACATTTATTATTTAAGCATCAAATAAAAATGAGGCCAAACACCACATCACGTTACACAAAAAAACATGCTGCTCCCAGCTTCTCCACCTGAGTTAGTTGTTTGTAAACAGTTGCTTATAATATTTATAAACATTATGAACATTGACCTGTGACATCATCACGTCAGTATTACATCACATTCCATGCAGCATTTTGCAGAGCCCTGCGATTTTCCAGAGAAGAGCAAATCTTCTCTTCATCAGCTATAAGGAAGATCCAGTATCTGTCTTCTCCAGACACAAACCACAGATCTTCACTGGTGTCTCCAACACAGCGGAAGCAGGTTTACAGCTTTATGTCACCATTTCAAACACACACACACAGACGCACACACAGACTGACAAACTGGCTTTACAAACAGCTTTGGACATCTGTGGTTTTCCATCATGGAGTTGTATTTTCATAACAGATTGTTAATGCTGTCAAGCACACGGAAACGTTTCCTTGAATGATGCAAATTTTTGCTTGAAATGAAGGATTTAAATTTCTGCTTTACACAGTGGACATATAAACTGCAAAAAGACACTGTACTCTAGAGGAATTAGTCTCTGGGCAAAACAAACCTGTGTTGAGTCAGCATTAGGTGTCAGTGTGTTTTACAGATTCATTGACCGTGTCTAGAGTTGAAATCAATAATTTTTGAAATGTTATCTACATAATCAATTTCCCTGGTCACTGCAAAGGCAATTTTGCTGAGGACTGTCTAAAAACCCAGTTTTGAACGTCTCGTCCGGACGGGTCTTAAATCACATCACTTTGCAAAGTCTGACTGGTAACCACAGACTGGCAGCTTTATTTTGAGTTTACAAACAGAACAATGTTCTGCCAAAGACTGAAATGCAATTTCCAGTCGTTGAAACACCTTCATGCATCATCTGTGAATTCACACATTTGATGATAATTCAAGTCATTTTATTTTCTGTTAAAATTTCTGTAAGGAAATAAATTCTGTAAAATTGCTACAGAGTTGTAGATGTAATAATTGTGGCAACTTTCATTCCTAGTTTTCTGTCAATACAAAAAAAGAGAAATTGACTATTAAAAATATTAAATAATACTTGACTTGAGTAACTGAACACTTAGGATAACAGAATGGAAGGCATTTACTGAAACTGACACAAAACGAAAACAAACCAGCTCAAAGCAGCTCTTGAAATAAACAGTGGAGGCAAGGAGGTCAAAAGAGCTTCAGGAGAACCAGAGGAGGAACTCACTGAAGTGTCTGAAAAGGAGAAGATTGCAGAAAAAGGTAGAGGTGACATGACTAGAAGATGAACATGAGGAGCTGAAGAAGGAACTGAGGAGAAGACAGGATCAGAGCTTCATCAACAGGAAGGCTGGACCACAAGCAGAGCAGGACACAGATGGTGATGTTGTGTCTGAGACAGAGGAACATTAGAGGAACAACAGGTAGGAGGAGCTTTCATTGAAGAGCCAGGGAGAGAAAGTAGAGATGAAAGAGCTTCAGGAATTTTTAGATGAGAAGATGGTCCCACCAAGCAGAAAAACAACATGAGCAGGAACCCAAGAGGAAACAGGAATTACAACTTCTAATTATTACCACAAACCAAAGGAAAAAAAAAACACATTATGAGGTTCAGCCACTAAATTTCTCTTCACGTTGGAGCTCACAAACGCTCAGCTTTATCTAGACCAGTTGTCCACAAAGTGGCGAATTATTGAGTTTCAGAGTTCCACCCTCACACCCTTAATGCAATTAGTCTTCACTGTCTGCTCTTTGCACTTATCCACAGCAGAGGATCTCAGGGCCTCCCAACCATTTTAACAGCCTGAAGATTTATAACACGCTTCTCAGAAGATGACTGTCTGAAATCTAGACCCTGGCTGCTCTCCGAATCATCTCCCACCATCAATAACACCACCACACATCTGAAACACACCGCCTCAGACAAGCAGTGCACAGTGCCAATGTTAGCACATTAGCACAATATCTAGATTGTGAATAGAAACAATGGAGCAGAACAGACAGCGTTGTGTCGTTTTGCTAATGTGCACAAACTGATGCACCCTTAGGAAAACTAACCAGAGTTTTACTACAGTTTACACCAAAAAAAACACGGTTACTATAGTTAACCCACGGTTACCACAGATTAACCATGGTTTCGCTAAAGCAACCACCGTTTTACCGTGGTGTTTGTAATAAAACTTTGGGAATCAATAAGCCAAAAAAACATGGCCACTACACTTTTACTGTAGTAACTGTGTTTATGTAAATAAAACGTGTAAAAAATGTAGAAAATTTATTTTCTAAACAAACACACTGTGGTGTTTCTGTAGCCTGGCAGTATATTTCATACATGTATATACACACACACACACACACACACACATATATATATTATATACATCTTGTGTCAATGGCATTATAACATCTACAGCATGGAAACATCATAGCAACCAGAAGATTGTATGTGTCCAAATCCCACCCCGCTAGTTTAATTTCTGATAAACCTGTAAGATTCTGTCCCTGCTGCTCCTCTGACCTACATACAGAACCACACTCATCCCATCGGGACTAAGATAGTCCTCACCCTTAAACCCCACACAGCATGGAGATAGAGAACATTCATGGTGAACCAGCACTGAAGAACTCTGTGATGGAACCTCACCCTGCGAGCACTGCTGGCCTGAAGCTCAGGAACAGTGAGGAACCAGCCGAGGAACTACAAGGTTCAACACACGACAACAACATTATGATACAGTACAAAATATCAGATGTGCCACTATCTGTATAAAAGCAACATACTGGGGAATAAATGCAATGATGATACATTTCAGTGTTGCAACGTTTTTAGTAGATGGAATCTCTACATTCAGTCACATCTGCTCATTTTTTTGACAGCGCTCTCCTTCACATTTCAAATTCAAAAGCCCTCAGGCAAAAACATGGAAGATGGAGCCATTTTCTCTTCCTGCAAACTGCTGTCACCACTGTCTGCATTCTCAAGTGAAGACCAAAGCTACACAGTTTTTGTTTGTTTGTGTGTGTTGTACTTGTGCAACGTAGGATCTTTAAAAGTGGTTATTGTGACACCGCTGCAATAACTGTTCAGATGTTATACACTTACATGTACAGCCTTAAATTATGTAAATATATACAGTTTAAACACAATCAAGTTCACTTAGCAGATACTGAAAACCAAAGCATTTAAAATGCGTTTCCTGGCTATAAAACCAATGATCTGGATTAAGCTACAGAAGAAAATCAAATAGCCATTTACAAGTTACGATTTTAAGATCTTACGAAATCACATTTGTTGTTTTGCAACTATGCTAATCTGAAAAGTAAAAGGTTTAATCCATGTCACACAATATTCAGGACAATAAACGCCTAATAAGACACTGGGAACGTCTTTGTTCTTACATGTGACATCATTGTTAACCGTGCTGCAACTTTAAACAAGCACACACACACACACACAGTGTATCACTGTATTAAGATTGTTTGTGTGTATTTTCAGAATCGATACAGATGACCTTCCAGAGTACTCACAGGTTCAGCAGGACGTTTCACAAATCTCATCCTATGAACTCAACTTTTGTTGTTTAGCACTGCTGAACTTAAAGTATGATTAAGTGTGTGTGTCAGTCAATTACTGGGTTTCTGACAGCATCAACAACATCTGTGTGTGTGTGTTTGATTGATGAATGATCAGATTTCTTGAGCTGTATCAATACAGTTTGTCCCTAATTGTCATGTACAATAATGGATGAAGGGAAACAATATTGTATTTCAACTGATTTTCATTTTTTTCCTCAGTGGAAGGTAAAATTAAGAGGAATGTTAAGGCTGTTGTTTTACATACAAAAGTAAAGAATGACCTGTACGAGCTCTAAAAATATGAAAAGCACTATTAAGACACGTACAGAAACTATGTCATTACATCAAAAACACAATAACACAATGCACAGAATCACGTCATTTACTAATAACCTAATTTCATAAGAATATTGTAAGACAAGTTTTGATCGAAGCTTCTTTTAAGAGGCACAAAATTAAGAATGATTTAAATGTTTTTCCCTCTTCACCACACAAATCCTATTTCTTGTATTTTGCTGGGCAGCTTTTAAAAGCAGAAAACACTCATCTTTCCAACCTCTCAAAAGCTCAACACAGTTATTTCAAACCAACACAAAAACTATGTGAAGAGCCACATTCAATGAAGAGGAAGAAAAGCTGCTCTCTCTCTCTCTTTACCGGCTGTTGATCACGGGATGGAGGGATCATAGATGAGTGCAGTCAGGAGGGGTGCGAGTATAAAAGAGTCGGCCGGGGGGAGCCGTGGGGGGTACACACTACAGCAGAAAGAGAGAGAGAGTGAGTGAAAGACTGAGGCTTACAGAGAACGGATGAAATAAGGTACTTTTTATCTTTCTTTGCTTTCATTGTTGCAAAACAACAAACACTTTAGCCTGTTACGGTTCAGTTTGTAAAATTAACATTACATAACATTAATGGTTACATCAGGGCAAACATGTTTCCACATGTTGTGTGTCGAATTTATTTTTTATTTTTATTGGCAAATATATAATATTTGCCAATATTGTATGATATTGCATTAAAAATGAACAGTATAGATTTTAAAATCGATAAATACTGTCCTCTTTAATGCATTTAAATTTGCATAATTAATGCACTAGTATGTGTATTATATCTAATGTATGTGCATATATGTATTTTCAGGATGAGGGGGGTGTGTTTAATGCTCATGTGTGCCGCGCTGTCGAGCGCTCAGTTCCCTCGTCAGTGTATGACACCAGAGGGTCTCCGGACTGGCACCTGCTGCCCATCACCAACCGGACTGCCCAATGACGCGTGCGGATCCAGTAGTGGGAGGGGCCAGTGTGTGTCAATCACGGCTGACCGCCGCCCACACGGGCCTCAGTATCCTCACGATGGGCGGGACGATCGAGAACGATGGCCTCTGCGTTTCTTTAACAGAACCTGCCAATGCAACGGAAACTTTAGTGGATTTAACTGCGGCCGGTGCCGACACGGTCTGACGGGACCGAACTGTGAGCAGAGAAGCTCTGTGGGTGAGAACGAACACACACATTCACTAATCTTCACTATAAACAAACATCCACACATAGCATAACATAGCGGACCCCCAGTTTCAGACCCCCTCAGCTTTAACCATCAACACTCCCCACCATCAATAAATGATGCATGTACCCGTTTGTTGTGTGTCAGTGCGGCGTAACATCATGCAGATGTCTGCAGAGGAGAAAAGAGCTTTTGTGAACGCTCTGGACCGGGCCAAAAGAACCGTCCACCCCGACCTGGTCATCTGCCCACGCCGATACCAGGAGATTCTCAGTCCAGATGGAACAAGTGTTCAGTTTGAGAACATCACCATCTATAATTACTTTGTCTGGACCCACTATTATTCGGTCAGTAAGACGTTCATGGGGGCAGGGCAGCAGAGTTTCGGGGGGGTGGATTTCTCTCACGAAGGTCCAGGATTCGTTACCTGGCACCGATTCCACCTGCTGCAGCTGGAGCGAGACATGCAGGTGACCCAAATCAGACCCGACTCAGTTATTTTCAATATAATGAAAGTGAGAACTGGACCGAAATGACAAAGGAATGTAAGGTTAGAATAAACAGGTCCAAACAACTTTACTATAGTATATTGCAAGCAAACTTAAATGAACATTTATCCACAAACCTTAACTTAACTTCAGAAAAGGGTAAATATATTTTAATTAAGACAAAACTTTATTAGCAACATTTTTCCTATATTAAACTTCTATTGGCCACAACAGAGAGTTTAACATGGTTCCTTTATAGGCCACAAAAACTTTAATCTGTAATATCACATTTTATATCAGAAATATAATGTTACTGTAATGCTGGTCTTTAGCTCAGTCCTCACTCACTTTCATTATACAAAACAACATGACTGAAACAACACATGGGTGACACCCCAGCTAACAAGGTTGTCAGAACGTTTCCCTAATGTTTCCCATTGTTTTTAAATGTTTAACTTAGACTCATTAACATTATTGCTCTGGGACATTTTAAAACGTTCCACTAACTACTTATATATAACTTTGATATATACAGTATGTTACACATTCTGTATATATACACATTAGACATTAAGAATAGACATTAAAAAAACTACTAAACATAACTGCAAGAATATTTTGATAACGTTGAAAGAACATTAGCCAACGTTCAGAGAACCTTTGCTGTTAACTGGGTAATAAGAACATCTGTGTGCAAATGTCTGAGTCTCTCCAGTAATCATACACAGAACAATGAATCTTGTAGCAGGACAAACACCAGCGATTTCCCTTTGACAGGGATCAGCTAATGATGCGTGTGTGTGTTACGTGTGCGTGTGTTACGTGTGCGTGTGTATTACGTGTGTGTCTGTGTGATATGTACGTGTGTTACTTGTGCGTGTGCGTTACGTGTGCGTGTGTAACTTGTGCGTGTGTATTACGTGTGTGTGCGTTACGTGTGTGTTACGCGTGCGTGTGTTATGTGTGTGTGTGTGTGTGTGTTACGTGTGCGTGTGTATTACGTGTGTGTCTGTGTGTTATGTGCGTGCGTTACGTGTGCGTGTGTAACTTGTGCTTGTGTGTTACGTGTGCGTTACGTGTGTGTTACGCGTGCGTGTGTGTTACGTGTGCGTGTGTATTACGTGTGTGTGCGTTACGTGTGCGTTATGTGTGTGCGTGTGTATTACGTGTGTGTGCGTTACGTGTGTGTCTGTGTTACGTGTGTGTGTTACGTGTGCGTGCGTTACGTGTGTGTTACGCGTGTGTGTTACGTGTGTGTTACGTGTGTGTAGGACATGCTGGGGGACTCCTCGTTTGCTCTGCCGTACTGGAACTTTGCTATAGGGGGCAACGAGTGCGACATCTGTACCGACGAGCTGCTGGGAGACAGAAGCAACTTCGACACGAACGGCATCAGTAGCAACTCCGTCTTCTCTCAGTGGAGAGTCGTGTGCGAAAGCGTGGAGGAGTATGAAACGCTGGGCACCATCTGCAACAGTAAGACGCGCTCAGTAAAACGCACGCGCATCACGCAAACATGAAACACCGCAGAGAAATCTGCGAGCGCGCGGGCGAGCGCGCGACACCGGGGACCGTCTGTGACGGTGAGACGCGCGCACGCGCGCTGCAGGCGCAGGCGCAGGCACGCCGATCACATGCTGTCTGACTTAATCCTGCGAGGCATTGAAGAGCCTTACAGGGCTAAACAAGCAGCATCATGTGATTGTGTTTGAGAGAGAGAGAGAATGGCAGAAAACCTTTATAGTCGTTTTGCTTTCAGATCTGCCACATATTCTCCAAACGCATAACATTCTCTAGAAGTTCTTTCAAAGTTATTAAAAACATCCTTGCAATACAATTTTTAACATTACATATCATATCAAAAATACTGTATCATTCTTAAGTAGTTAGTGGAATAAGTAGTTACAGAATTACAAATATTCAAATAACATTCAAGCAATAACTAAACAATAACTAACTAAATATCTAAAACAAATTCTGAATGAATTTTAAGTATGTTTGTTTCTTAATGGAAACATTCTCAGCTTTGGGATCTGTTTGCAGATACAGAGACCAGTCCGATCAGAAGAAACCCTGCTGGTAATGTGGCCCGACCCATGGTTCAGAGGTTACCAGAACCACAGGACGTCATTGACTGTCTGGAGCTGAACACGTTTGACACCCCCCCATATTACTCCACATCCTCTGAGAGTTTCAGGAACACTATTGAGGGTATGAAACAGTCCCTATAACTGTAGACAACACACCACACACCACCCACTACCCACACACACACACCACACGCTTTTATCTGACAGTAATTGTAACCTAGTACAATACTATGAAATGTGGTTACAAAAAAAAGATTGTTACACATTTTACTGTGTTTAGGCATGTCTCATATCATATGTGTGTGTGTCGCACACACAGACACACATACACACCACACACATACACACAAACTTTAAGATGAAATATGGTTTTAACAGGAAGAACAGATACTAACAGTCACACACACACACACACACACACACACACACACACACACACCACACAATATGCCACTTAAGGATGAAATATTATTTTAAGCAGTCACATCTCACACTGAACATTGGTTTAAATCATTTGCATTGAGCTGAGCTGCACACAGAACTGCTGAAGAAACAGAAACATCTCATTACTGCTGTGTTGTGTCACAGGTTACAGTGCCCCCCAGGGTAATTATGACCCTGTGGTGAGAAGCCTCCACAACCTGGCTCATCTGTTTCTCAACGGCACAGGCGGACAGACTCACTTGTCGCCAAACGACCCCATATTTGTCCTGCTCCACACATTCACTGATGCCATTTTTGACGAATGGCTTCAGAGACACACTGCTGGTAACCGCACACCGCTTAACCAAAACCACACTTCACTGCTGCAAACACACGCTGCATCCTAACTAGCGTTCTAACCGCTAATACAGCAGGAAACGTGGTCTACCCTGAGGAAAACGCTCCTATTGGCCACAACAGAGAGTTCAACATGGTTCCTTTCTGGCCACCAATCAGAAACGCCGAAATGTTTGTCACCGCCCCGGAGAACCTGGGCTACACCTATGAGGTTCAGTGGCCAGGTAAGTGATGGGTAACAGCTTACGCATTCACTTAGTTAACAAGTTCTGCAAGGCAGCAGCATTTAAAACACAGGTTACTACCATAACTTTTGAATCATTTTGCAAGATTTACCAAAATAACCAATAAACAATAATGCTGACTTATATATCCCCCCCCAGTTCGCCCCTACACTGTCTCAGAAATCATCACCATAGCGATTGTTGCCGTGGTGCTGGTTGTGGCGGTGGTGGGTGGGGTTATCGGATGGGCTGTCCGGGCGCGCTCATACCGCTCGATTGAGGGTCTGGAGCCGCTGTTGGGGGAACAGTTCCGGCGGTACTCAGAGGATGAGCGTCGTGTCGACAAATCTCAGTCTATGGTCTGACCGAGAGAAGCACATTTTCATCATTGCACTGTAATCACACGGTACTCTCAGAGTTTACATGATGAATTATAGCTTTTACAAACAGCATTAAAGTTTCATGTAAAGTTTCATGAAAACACGGAGGATTCATTTATGACCACCGTGTTTTCAGGTCCAGCAAGACATTCAAGAAACAGCGATACGTGTCCTTAAAACACATTTAATGTTCAAAGTGGTGCCTTGAATTTTTATGCATTGTTCATCAATGTCTCATAAATGCATTAATATGACTTATAAAATTGCTAATGTACGGTTTTATCTCTTTTACATTATCCTAATATAAAACGTTTAACAAAACCTCACTAGTTATTTTTTGTGTCAAGTTGTAACTTTTTTATAGATGATATAGATGAACAAAAACACATTTAAAGCACCTTTAACGTAGTATCAAATGTGAAAGAAATGTCATGTTAGGTTTATGAACAGGCGGTAAAGCAGGTCGTGTTACGCTGGTCAAGATTTAAGACAGTTGTTGTTGTAGCTCGTCTGATATGGTTTGCATCCATCTTTACAACAATTACACTATGAGGAACTAACCAAATTAAAACTTATTTTTCTTATTGTAATCGATTTATAACAAGGATGTGTTTTAAAAACAGACCTACCATAAACTCCAGGGTTGTTGTGATGCATCGACGATTATAACGTTGTGTCCATCAGTCCACCATCAGTCCACGTGTTTTCAACCTGCGGCGACTCAACCAATCAGAGCGTCGCAACGCGCCACGCGCGCCAAAGACGCCCGCCTCAGTTTTTTAAAATATATTTTTAATAACATGACGTCATTCGCGATGCTTGGAGATTGTAGCTAATTCTTTAACTACATTATACGTCAAATAAAACATGTATTTTGCGTCATTTTCACGTATCGTTGTGATTCGCGTTGGTTCGACTTCCTGTCACTATAGCGACTGAAAAGTGGGCGGGGCCTTGTTATTAAAGACTGAAGTTTGATTGGCTAATAATTAAAGACGAATCAATAAAACGCTATAGGTTGTAAGAACGTTTCCCTTACGTTTCCTTTAGGTGATGCAAACACTTAAAGCGCATTTAAAGTTAAAGGAACATGCAAAACGTCCCTTTGCATTGTTTTGTTCAATGCATTTTAAACAAATGCCGACATTTAAAATACATTTCATGCAGTTGCTGACAGCGTCCGTCTGCATTGCACTGCTGCCCCCGTGTGAACAACAACCGCACCGATGAACGATTTTTTCAGCAGCTAGAGAAATGGTTCATTTAAACCAGAGCAGCATTTTAATAAGTTGCAAAAACTAAAATTGTTTATAAGGCATGATTTCTAATTTAGTTTATTATTTAGAAACTGATTACATTAAAATCTGGTTTGTGTGAACAGAGAAAGAAAAGGACACATTAATAAAAGACAAGCGCTGAACTTTTTCACCTTTCTGAAAATGTTTTATTAAACTACCACTATAAATACAACAACGTCAAAAAGCCTCAAACAAACATAACAGAAAACAGATCTAAGCAGATCTTGAAAAAGAAAGACAAGAACATGTTGGCAATAACGTTGTAGTTTGTCTAAATGTCCTCTACTGAGGTCTTTTTCATTCTCTTGTTGCTGTTTCAGTAACAAGACTTAACAGGAGGGGAAACTCAACACACATCGTTGACTGCAAAAGAAATCATGTTTTGCCAAAATGCACAGTTTGGGTCCACATGTATTGACTCATATTTTAAAACACACAACACAAAAGTTCCCTGCTCACTGAAAACTCACAGAAAAACATGTTTTTGCTGTTGTTAAACTCTTCAAACCAATACATGGAGATGAAAAACTCTTAAAATATTTTATAGAATTTCTTCTTACTTCATAAAAACAATGTACTGCATATATTAAATATATCCTGACTGTTATGCTCAAAATAAAAGATTTTAAGAGTAGAAAACAAAAACATGGACTGTTCGCTTTTTACAACACACACAAACACACACAAACACACAAACACACACACACACACACTATGTGGATAGACTGAGAAAAGTGTGTGTGGTTTATAACTTACATGTTGTTTATTGTGTGGACTGTGAACTTTGGATTGTCATTCTTTATTTGGTTGTTCATTTTAAACCTTTCATTCATTTAACTTAAGCGAAATACAACACAAAGCAGCAAAACACTCAGAGACCCCCAAAAATACAACAGTAAAAATAAGTGTATCGTTTGTGTACAAACATTTATACAGTATTAAAAAACTTGACTTTCTGAAAGGAGTGAAACTGTGTATAAGAAGTTTTATGTCAGACAACATTCTGAATTTTAATAAGCGACTAGCCACAGTTTTATTATACAGTTTAAACCACAAAAACATGGTTACTATACTCAACCCATGGGAGCCACAAATTAACCATGGTTTATTTTCACAAAGGCTTTGGAAGGCAAAGGCTGCTTCATGAACACTTCAGTCTATAACTGTTAACCAACAAAAAAATAGCATTTGAACACCCTGAAACTACCAGAAAAAGTCAAAAATAAACATAAAAAACAAGCAAAAATAAAACAGAGGAGAAAAACGCAGATATTTTCACTCACAGGAAGGCGTTTCATTGGATGGCAGATTCCGGCATCTTCCCAAATATGTCAAACTCAAAATACATAAAAATTGAATATTGAAGCTCCTGCTCAGCAGTTGGTAGTTTTATTTTTTTTACAGTGTCATTTTTTCTTCACAAACTAAAAACAAAATAAGAGTGCCATTAAATACACTTTAAAATTCACAAATACCACAACGTTCCTTCAGTGTTATTGTAGGTCAGCACAAAAGAAGACGATGATGTCAGTAGATGTGATTTTGTGAGTGATTTCTTCATACAAATACATTATCATGTCACTCGCTCAGTCTGCTTCACATCAAATACACAGTGACAATCAACTAGATAATACAAGGTTAACAAACCATCGGACTTGAACAGGGACATGTGACAGAGCGGTTGATGTCTCCTTTAAGGAGCCTGACTGACAAGTCACATCTGTTTCTCATTGGTCCACAGTGGAAAGTGGGTGGAGCTTTGGTCACATTGCAGGGATCAGAGTCCACATTTAACTCAAAGGTCCATCTCAACCAGGGCTGAAAACGGACTCGGCACAAGACGTGGTGATCAGTAGCGAACAGCTTTAGTAGTTTTGGTTTAAATCAGTAGATTTGAAGTCATGCGTCTGGATTATTAAATGTAGACCAGAGAGTTTAGTGAATGTCAAACTTAGGTCAGTAAATTTATCAGAGAATCCTGTAATTAGTTTAAAGTTACATCCTTCCTCATCCCAGAAACGCTGAAGTCCGAATCAGTTCCTGTCAGTGTGTCAGTTTCTTATCCTGTGATTTGATGTAACAAGAGCGTCTGATGGTCGGTGCTGACGTGTTATTGCTGGTCATTTTCACAGATCTCAGTAGGTCTGGTACACATCGTGGACGGGCATCTGGAAGGCGGTGGTGGCAGGAAACGGCTGCGGCACGTACCCGGCGTATCCTCCGTACGCTGGGGCCACCACAGCAGCGTTCTTCTGCAGCGCTGCCAGCGTGGCAGTGTTGCCGTGGGCAGGTATCGGCATGTATGCGGCCCCATACAGACTGGCAGCGTGGGCAGGAATCCTTTGGATGTTATGAGACACGGCGTATAAGGGAGTTATAGGGCGACCCTGTGAGACACAAAGAGGGATTGTTGCACTTAAATAAAAACAATGAGCCAGTCGTGACCAATTAGCTTTAACTGCCACGACTGATGAGACTAGCCAATGAGATTTTGCTGTAGGTAGGGCTACTCAATGTGGTGCTGCAATGAAATCTCATTGGTCCAACAGTTGTCGTAGCGTTATCTCACTGGTCCACCTAGCTGTACATTAAAGCAATACCTAACATTGGACCAATGGGAATTGCGTGTCAGGCTAACCATTGCAATGCTTCAATTAAATCTCATTGATCTTTGTAGCTATCAAACTCTGTGGTTATTAACAGCCTTGGAACTACAGATTTACATTTAGCAGATGCTTTTAGTCAAAGTGATGTACAATGTGAGAAAAACAACAAAGTGATAAAAAAGACAATAAACATCACCGATGGATCGCACACATGCTAATATTTAGCATAACAGCACGATTGTGTGTGTATTACTGCTTTTATACAACAGTTGCACAAATGGGACACATCCCCTCAGGTGATGGTCAGTACCTGGAAAGGGGGCGGTGTGGAAACAGCAGGTATGATGGCAGCGGGGGGCAGAGCCACGCTGGGGTCATGCTGGAGGGCCAGAGGATTTATCAGGTGCTCCACCGGATGCATCTTCCCCTCCTCCATTAGCTTTCCCGCCGGAGCAGCGGAAAACACAGCAGGATACTGCACACCCAGAGCTGGAAGAGCCACTACCACACAAACAAACACACATTTGAACTTTCAAAACCAAACACCATTACCAAGCAATTAAGTTACCATTTTTTCAGACGTCCTGCTTGTTTTTTTAAATGTTTTGAAACCTTAACATAATGAAATTTAAGTTTCTGCATATTAATGTCACACTGACTTGTTCCAGGCTTGATGCCCACTGGGTTCACAGCTGTCAGCTCTAGGCTGGGCATAATATCGTACGGTTTGTCCGACAGTTTGCCTTTTCCGTCATGGTAGCGGCTGTAAATGCCTCGGCCAGCAGAATAGCCCCCGAGGTACGAAGCACGGGGTCCGGGGCCCCTGGTACCTGCCCCCGGACGGCCACGCCCTCTTACAGTACCTGCTTCAGATACAATGAAAGAGGAGCGGCTGTTCAGGTACAGAGCCACCAGGAGGCGCAACAACAGTTACATTATTAGTTACATTATTAGTTTCATTATTAGTTTCATTCTAAGTTTTTTTCTGTTGAACAAAAGAAGGTATGTTGAAAAATGTCTTAACAGTTTTGGGGCACCAAGTAAAAAATGCCATGGAAGTCACAGATTCCCCAAAACCGTTCTGCCATAAACACTCTTAAAAATGTCTTTGTGTTTAGCAGAACAGGTTTGCAAGAGTAAATGAGGACAGAATTTTCAACTTTTTCAACATCAACAGACACAATAATTGTTTTTTTGTGAACATAAATCACCCCCGACCTCCACTGTTCATTCTGACCTGAATAGAAACAGGAAAGATACTGTTGTCTCTAACCTTTGATGAAGTAATCTCGGTTGGGACCAATCAGCGTGTTGTAAGGATAGCCGTAATAGGCTAAAGTATAGGGGTCGCACTGATACACGTAGCTTTGTTGGGGGCTTTCGGTAGTCGTCGTGGCAACCGTTGCTTTCGATGCCTTCTGGTACCGGGTGTACTGCTCCTTATCAACCGGCTTGGCCAGAGTCACTTCTATACGAGAGCCTTCGATCTCTGTGCCGTTCAGGTTGTCCATAGCAACCACGGCATCTTCTCGACCGGCGAAGTGAACGAAGGCGTAGTCTCTGATTTTTTTGACCCGCTCCACACAGCCGGGGTTGTACTGATCGAAGATCCGCCTCAGCGTTTCCTCGCTGGTCTCGATCATCAGGTTCCGCACATACAGAATCTTTACCGTTTCCATGACGTCATCGTCAACGGCGATCTCCGGTTCCGCCCAATCAACCGCAATCTGGTGTCCCCAGAGCTGTATACATGAACACACATATAGATTAATGTATATATTCACTATATATAGTCACTTACAGTATAGGTATATTCACAACAGATGTAAAAGAGGATCACAAATTAAACATTTTAATTCATGACAACGATTGCCATTATTTATAGTAACGACTCAGTCCTGTTATTTCACACCTGTTTGTTTCGAAAAGATCACAAAACACCATAAAAATTCTTATAAAAATAACTTTATTCTACTCCAAGCAATTTGTAAGACTAAAGATGGACTAGACTAGGACTAAACTAGACTAAAGACTAAAGATTACATTTTAATGTGCCAGTTAATAAATTATTTAATAGACTTGGAAATGATGGTAGTATGGGATATATTTATGAAAAAAAACTTTAAATACTTTTAAAGTGGATTTTTATGGACAACATCTTTCTACTTTAAAAGCTCCAGTTTTTTTATTTGTAAAAATATGTCATTGGCTCTCAAACCTGAATTCGTCCTGGCATGAGCTTTCTTCTGGCCATAGCGGCAGCACGGTGCGACTCGTACTCCACAAACGCAAAGCCTCGATTCTTCATCTTGTCGGCAGCGCTGGCGTAAACAATCACATCCAACACCCCCTCTGTCACCTTGGCAACTTCCTCCAAGATCTCCTCACGTTTCTTGGTTTTTGGGATCCCGCCAACAAAGAGTCGGCAGTTATCCACGCTACAGCAAACGCCGAGCAACCTTCCCGGACGGATTTCGTAGTTATTGAGTTCACGGACGGCTCGCTTGGCCTCGTGCTTCTGGGTGTACATGACGAACGCGTAGCCGCGGTTCTTTCCGTCAAAGTCCATCATTAGGCGCATCTCGTAGAGCTGTCCAATGGACTCAAACACCGGCACCAGTTCGTCCTCGTAAACGTCACGTGGGATTTTTCCCACAAAGATTTCACAGCCACGCTGAGGGGAGGGACCTTGCCAGCCAGGGGGCGGGCCATATCGGCGCTGTCCGTTTTCCTGCACCATCCCATAGCCGGTCCGCTCCATTAAGGCCACGAGTGCAGCTTCATTGGGGTTCCCAGCCATGCCTTCAGGGACGGCACTGTGATGCTGAGGATGCCCAAAGGTGGTTTTAGAAGCTGAGGAAGGGCTAGGGTTACTCATGGCAACGGCAGAGGCGGAGTCTTCTGCTGTCATTCTGAAACAATCATCCAATCAGGATTGGAGTCTATAAGGACAAAGAAATGTGGTCATTAGTTTTACATTCATATTAAACTATAAGCAACACTAAACACAATTAATATTATGATTATTAATTATGGACTTTAAGGTAGTTAGGTTACCTAGCAATGAAACCAGTGTTACACACACAGCTTATTCTGCGCAACAACTCAAACAGACACCATCTAACACCATCAAACATAATGTAAAGCACATTTTGAAACAAAGGGGGGAAAATTATTAAGTAGTCATTTACTCCATGAATAAAGTTCAAATCTACAAATTTGAGAGAGAGAGAGAGAGAGAGAGAGAGAAAAAGAGAGAGAGAGCTTAACTTGGCACCTGGTTTTCATGCTGGGCTCTAAGAGAGACTTGTTGGACAGGCATGTGACTGAGTGTAAGGTTGGAATAAAGACAACTTAGCAGTACAAAATTAAAGAGCCCCCTCCAAACACACACACACTTCCTCATTCACACACTTAAAAACACACATATACAGAAAATCTTTACATGTGTGGCTCAAGGCTAAAACAGGAAGAACAAACCGACTAATCAAAAGCCGGTTTATAACCGTTTCATTGAAGAGTTCATTTTGGACAAAGATTCAGGCTGAACATCTGATATTGCTATCAAAAACGAACCATATTTCAGGCAGTCACCACTTTTAACCAATGAAGCGTGAGATATACAGCCACTATTAAATGCACCGCTGTCAGTTTGTGTTAGACTGTGGACAGACTGTGTGAAATGAAAGTGAGCGAGTGACGATGAAAGATAATTCAGCAGATTTAAAGAGGAAGACGAGGTCAAGAGCGAAGAGCTGGGGGAACTCTGACAGAGAAAACATCAAATATGACTCAGCAAAAATAAAAATTGTCCTAAACGGAAAACTTTTCTGTTTGTAGGAACCGTTTACACTGAAGGTTCTCACGTTCCAAACCAGAACAGAACATGACAAATGAAACAAGGAATGAGAAGCATCTAAAAATGTGTACAAGGCCAAAAACGTTCTTCTGGCGAATGTTTACAGAGATAAACAATGAAGAACCAGAATGAGCGAATGAGCTTTTGAAACTGTAATTGGTATCTGGAAGAGAGACTTTCTAGAAGCTTCCTTGTTCTGTAAAGAAAAGAAAACAGCAGGAAGTGAGATT
>JBAJNP010006573.1:0-15155 GCA_036877545.1 Yasuhikotakia modesta | reverse complement strand
AATGAGTTTTTGGATTCATTGAGAACATGGTTGTTGTTCAATAATAAAATTAATCCTCAAAAATACAACTTGCCTAATAATTCTGCACTCCCTGTATGTATATCTATATATATGTCATTCTTCATTTGCATACATCAAAGGTCCTTTAATTGACAGAGCAGTTGTTGTGTTGACAGTTGCATTCATGGCTCTACCTGATCTTCAGGCCGGCCCTCGTTCTGTATGGTAGGTTCTGTGTCCATCTGCACATCTTCTGCCTCTCCTTTCTGCTTCTCTATTAGAGAAGCACTGGACACGCTGATGATGCCGTGAACGTTCACACGCACCTTCACTTTGACCTTTGAACTGTCACCATCAGGCTGGGGTACAACATTCTGGACAGTGAAACATCCTGGCCACAACAACCATAACAAAGATCATCAGACCCAGAATCAGATATAAATCAAATTTTACAACTTACTTTTAATACATTCATATAGAGGCTGTATTGATGTATCAGGATAGTAGCAATTTTAAGCACTGTGTTATTTCTGTTTTGGCTGGTGCTCCAGTTTCACCACATTAAATCTTGTAAGTGGAGAATTTTGTATTGCGTTATTAAATGTATGTATCTGAAGTGCTTCTGGCATTTTTACAGAATCTAATATTCTGTGAAAGAATCTAACACAGTTCAGCAGCTTTACACTGAATAAGTAATATTGTCTATACCTACAAAATAGGTTGACTTCTGCATTCACTTGCAGATGTAATTACGATTCTACATGGTGTTGAAATCACAGGGGCAGTATCAGCACTCATTAAGCCCCAGAGACTCATGGGATTGCCATATGGGAGTGTACTGGGCCCTCACATAGTGTCACGCACTCAATATGAACGTAGACAGCAGTTAATGTGGTGGGAGTTGAGACTTATGGGACACCATGTCTCAGTCCTAATTACCTGGCTTGTGGGTGGTGAATTCTGACACGCCCCTGAGATTAAGACTAACCCAAACCCATTCCAGCTAATGTACTGAAATAACACTCTGACACAATGGATCACAATGCTGAGGCCATTCTTAAACAAATGAGGACATTCAAGGCTATTTAAGGGTCCCCTGAGCGAGTGAGTGGTCTCATTTTGGTTGTGAATTAGGCTAAAGAACCCTGAGTAAAGCTCTAAAGTGAATTATTTCAAATGAGTTATTCATAATCATTTAAGAATGATGTTACAGAATTTCAGCCTCGATATCAGGAATGTCATGTGACAAATACATGCAACTGATACAAACCTATTCTGGTATCTGGAAAGGGAAGCTCATGTGGAGAGCTATAGAACGCCTCCAGGTCAAAAGGTTCCCTCTTGTGGAAGGTGATGACTTTGGAGAAAGGAGCAGCGTGGTTCTTACTGTACACCTCACATTCACTATAAAGGGTGAATACACTAAATTAGCTACACTAAATGTGGACATGTTCTGAGGAAAATGTGATTGATGGCTTGCATTGCTTAAAGGGACAGTTCACCCAGAAATGAAAATTTGCTGTTAATTTACTAATCCTCTATCATCCAATTATAGCTGACATTGTGGGCTTTGGTAGTAAAGAGAAAAACATCACCTACACCTAAATGTCACCTACACCTTGACAGATCTCCTGAGTGTGAGTAAAATAACAGCAAATTCATTTTTGGGAGAACTATTCCTTTAAGTCAGATCACTTGAAAAGTCTTAGCACATCTATCGTCAACAAGACATAATTTGAAGCAGCTTAAGTGTGTCTGATCAATTAAAAACACTAAACATAAACATGTTTGTTTTTCAATATGCAGTTTGAAAAGCCCAAATTTAAAAGAGCCTGAAGTCTGTATGAAACTCTGATCCCCATATATGGCTCAGGTCTATGGGGTTAGTTTCACCAATTTTGTGGTCTGCCTGATAAAAATAATTTTTTCATTCATGTTTTGTTTGGAAAAGTATCAGCGCACCTGTCTTTAACAAGCTGCAGGGAATAATTTGAGGATTCATTAAATCCATAGCACATATGGTGCAAAGTTACTCACAGTAATTCAATACTTAGCATCAGGAGATTGTTTAAATTGCAAACTCTTGGCACACAAAAATTGCTATTGTCTTAGCAAACACCAGTGGCTATACTGAAGAAGCAGAACAAATATTACTGAATGTGTACTGGATTCAAACACTTTATAAACTGAGTTGACTGAGGAAGGGCAAAATGCCTCTTACCCAACACTTTCATCAGTCTGAGACTTCCAGCGAAGAGTGATTGGGAAGGGAACCGCATCTGTAATGGAGAACTCTCTGACTTTGAAGGCTGGAGACAGGATTGCACACTAAACACACACACACATACACACACACACAGAAATAAACATTTGTGTATGCACAAGCAAATGCTGTTACATAAGCTGTCTAAATGGGTATTAGTGTAGAAAATCAGAGACAGCATTGCATGGTAATCCATGCATGGACCACAGATTTAATCTTGTTTTCACAAGTCTCCCACAGAATCCAAGAATCCCTGCTGTGCCAGTTACAACACCTACAACTGCTGTTATCAAGGCCTTTATACATTTATTTCATGCAGCAGACGCTAATTTCAAATTATTTACAGTGCATTCCAGAAAAATCAATGTGTGTGTTGTCTGGGACTCAAATCCATACCCTTGGGGTCACTAGAGCAAGGCTATGCTAGTTGTCAGCTATAAGCTCAAGCTATATGCTATAAGTGCTAGAGTGACATAGAAAGATGATTCCAGATAATTGTTCAGACCACTAATCATTTCCTGTGATTGAGTAACACTTTACCTGTAGTGCACATCCGCGTGCTACAGCCTCATCTGCATTCAGTGTGGTACTGATGTCTTTGCAGAAGAACTTTGAGATTCTTTCCTTAATGGCTGGAGTCCTGGTAGCTCCGCCCACCACCTCAATGGCATAGATATCATCTCTGCTAAGCTCTGCAGCAGAAGAAATGCTAATTTTAAAATCACAATTTTAGAGGGGGTATGGGAATGATTGTAAAATGTTTTTTGGTTTTTGGATAGGTTAGCATTTACTCATCTTAAAATCAATCTAAACCTGACTTTATTTACTTCTGTGGAACCCCAGACAGAGGTATTTAGCTGAAGGTTTATGCTGGTCTTTTGCAAACTACGGAAGTAAGTGGGAGTGGATACTGGCAAAGCGCCACAGTTCTCAAATCTCATTTGTGTTTGTTTATATTCAAATACAGTGAGTGAGTACACACACATCTCGCCAGCTTCTTTATGCAAAACAGTGAAAAACAAACACATTACACAACAGTTGAATATGTAGAAATACAAAGAGTTGACAGCTATGATGAAAGCAAGACTTTCTGTAAAAAATACAGTTTGGTTTGATAAGCCCTGATCACACCAAAAACAGTAACTATAAAAAAAGAATGATACTATTAATTATAGTTATATATAATTGTATCCATTATATAGTTGTATCTACTATATCCTTTAATTCTTCTTAAAACCTTATATCTATTTATTGTTATTGTATGTATAGCTATCATTCTAGCTGTGAACGAACCTTTACACACAAAGTTACACAATATTCTTTAAACCACCTCGTCTGGTTGTGCTTACTTGATTGTTCCATGACTGATTTCAACGGCGCCTCCACTCTCATCAAGTACACAGCACACATCTCCTCAAACTGAGCCCTGTGTCAAATCACATTCACATACTGAACCCTTCATCCATAACTCCAACAGAACAATAACCATTATGTCTGAAATACCAACAACAACAACATATAAAAATCAAGTAATGTGAGTTACCTGTTCATTTTCCCACTGACATCTATATCATTCATGAAGCACTCGATGTTGAGAGGCAGGTCAGAAGAGTTTGCGCTCATGAGTTTCTTCAGCTTCTCACACTCCTGATAGAGTCTCAGCAGCGCCCTTGGGTTGTCCTTAACATTTAGTTTGAAACGCTTTTTGAAGTCTTCGCAGAAATATTCCACGAGCATTTCGTCGAAGTTGCGACCACCCAGATATGGGTCAAACGCTGTAGCCAGCACCTGAGAGGAACAGGGTTCAGGAAGGTCTTGTCAGATGGCTTTGTGGGGGATTAAATGTAATCATACTGCACAAAATGGCAGGATTACCACAGACCTTCAGTTTCCCCTTGTTAAAGGAGGCAATGGAAACTTGATAAGATGAATGCCCAATGTCAACAAACACAACATTACGGGGCTTCTCCTCTGGGTTTGGCAAGTCCTGTTTATAGATCCCATAGGCCAGTGCAACTGCAATAATAATCAAAAAAGACATTATTTAAGACATTATATTAAAAACCTTAAGAAATGTGACAGAAGAGAATTTTACCTAATTGATTTCCTATTAAGCTGTTCTAGCTGTTAGAACAGCTCATTTTCACATAATAGCTGTTCTCATAATACATTTATTTATATAAATAAATAACATAATAAAATCATTTCAAATCTATATTTTATGTCCATTCATATATGTAACTAGTAGGCAGCCAGGTTGGAAACCAAACATGGTTTATTAATATAACTGCATGACATTATCTCTTACTTCAGTTTGTGTGTAATGTAAACAGATTACTGAGATATTATGTACATCACATCGCAATTTAAATGTACATATTTTTTCCTCATCTTATCTTTATGTAAATCTTTATGTAAAAAATTCTACACTGGTTTTGTAGTGGATACCCTTTCTTTCTGTTAATGTTGATCTATAGCTAAGAAATGTCTGAAGGAGCAGTTGTTGTAAGTAGAAAATATCCATCTATAGTCTTTCAAACCACAGCACACAACACAAACAGCTGTGTTGTTAACCAATGGGGAGTATTAGCCAGAATCATTATAATTGCACAGAGTTTTTTTGTAATTTGACTTATGAAACAAATCATTACACAAGGGAAAAAACTGCAATCATTTTCTATCAAAAATGAAACCTGTTCTAGACAGTCATCTCGCATTAAATTGCTTCCTCACAGCTCTCAAGAGACAAGACAATTTGATGCTTTCAAACAAAGCTGACAGATCTCAATAGATTTCAATAAACATCTTAATTTGCATAGTTCTTTGTTATTGATAAACCAATAGTTAAAGATCATATGTGCAGTTTATGCACCACTGAAAGAATCAAACATTTTAAACATGAACTGAGAAAATACTGATTTCCCAGCAGGTTTCTCAGCATTTTTGGTTTCTTCAGTGACAAACAGATGGACCTTGCCCAAACAAGTGCCATTATTTGGGCCAAAAGATGTTCAGCTTAAGCACGCAGTTCTGAAAGCTGCACAGGTACCACTACTATTAAAATTATTTGATAAACACTTTGTTGGCCATTTTCAGTTTGATTTTACTAACCCGCTGTTGTGTCATTAATCAGCCTCAGGCAGTTCAGTCCAGCGATCTGAGTGGCATCCATCACAGATCTCCTCTCTACATCCGTGAAGAAGCTGGGGACCTGGAGAGAACATTGGAGAAGTTCTAAGCATTTCCATGTCCACGAATTGTGTGCAAGCGTGTCTAGGGTTCAGTGTTTAGAAGAACTTACAGAAATGACACAGTCCACCACTGGCTTCTTCAAAGCATGTTCAGATGTTTCCTTTAGCTTGGTGAGCAGCATGGCTGTCATCTGCTCGATGGTGAACACCTTGTCCTCATTCAGGTAACGTACCTGTGACATGAACATTACCACAGTACATAAAAATCAAAATGTCAGATGACTGTGTCTCATACTGATTGTTTTTCATGAGGTTATATCAGAAGCAATAAAGTTAATTGTCAATTTCAGAACTCAAAGGCTTCCGCAGTCAGGAAAGACCATGTTTTAAAATCAAGCTGAAAAAACAGCTTTGATTGAAGTCTGTGACATCAATCCTCTTGACATCAGAAGCCCAAACTCATTAATGCATGACCACCCACAAGCCCGTCAACAATGCTGATTCCACCCAGGAAAACAAGCATCTGACAAACCTTCCTGGATGAACGTCACACCTGTCACTGCATATCCTTCTGAATAATCTCAGCGTTAGAGACGAGCGGTTTATTAAGTTTATTTGTATAAAGTTCCCCATCATTTCGGTCTGATGTGAACCCTTTGATAGGCACATTTCAGGCGGATCGTTTGATTGAACTTGACGCAGTGAAACCAATAATTTCCGCTTGACTTCAGAACTGCAGCTCACAAGTAAGTGAAGCACAGAACAGTTTCTCTCTGATGTGACCCTTTATTCTCTTCAATTATTGATATGTTCACATTGCAAACTGGTTTTACTTCTACATTAGGACTGATGTACAATCAGGGATGTACTTTTATAATGTACCTTTTTTTCCGTACTATATTAAAAATAATAATAAAATAATATATAAAACAATTAAGAAATTAAGAAACCATTCAGCTTTTCAGAAACCAACCAACATCTGGCGCCCACAACAAGCATTTGTGTTCTCTATAGTCAATGTGTCCCATCTGCAACAACATGATGTTTAAGAACAAACACAGCTTTATCACCTTTATTCCAGCGCTGCCATTGTCCAGTTTGTGAAGGCTGTAAGGCAACTTCGATTTCTCGCCCTGAACGTACGGATCATCAAACGCTCGACCATGAAACTTCTTAAAGCCATGAACCGTGTTCTTATAGTTAGTTATGATCTGCAGGGAATGTTTGTTGATCACTGGTTATTGATTTAAATATAAAGCATAAAATAACTTACTTAATCTTTGACAGTAAAACAGTACCTGACTCTTTGCAGCATTTCCAATGGTGCGGTTTTTGGAGGCCAGTGAAATGCAGGCTCTGTTGGAAAAGATCATATTCACACATATTATTGGACACCTTGATATTCCGACAGCCTTATATATTCCATCTCAAAATACTGCCTGGATCAGAGACGAGCGGATCAGCACCTTGGACAGCGTCTTCACAAGCCTTGTGAAGACTGAGTACACAGTAACAGTGAAAAATTGTTCTAGTATGGTGCGTATCAAACTGCTGTGATTTGGCAAGAGATTTCAAAGTATGCAGTACTTTGTAAGTAAGTTACTATAGTAAGTAAACAGTAGCCATAAACTCTCCACGATTTTACATGAAGGTGTATAGGTAACACTTTACATTAAGGTTATAGAGTTACAAACTGAACTAAACAGTTAAACTTTGCCTATAATTCATCATGAGACAGTATAGTAATATAATCACACTACATGGTGTCAGATGTGAGCAACATAATCTGAAGCACTGCAGTGATTTACACAACATCGCTTCTGGGCCATTCGACTACAAACCGTGTTTAAACATTTTTTTAACAATACAACTTATATGTAACTGTATTTTAATACGCGTGGTTTTAAGTGCTGCCCCGCCCAAGTGTGTGTGTGGATTGTCGATGGAAAACCTCCACGACCACACGGACACAGTCTCGTGGATTTGCCCCATCCAGAGTGTCCGATTATAGCGCTCACGTGCTGCGCTGCTGCACGTCCCTCTATTCCTTCAGTTTTAACAGGAAGCCACAAGCAAGTCAATATAAACCAATTCGTGCTGAAGTAATCGAGGGAACGTTTCTTCCAAAAAACAGGCTAAATCAAATGAGTACAAAACGTATACCGTCGTGTCAGTTTTACTTTCTCTTATAATAAGTAACTGACTGCATGCGCATAATTGAAATGCACAAAAAAGCTCTCGGAAATGTATTTTAAACAGGGCGTAGCAATCTCGTGGTTCTTACAGAGGTTACACCGACATTTTAACTGATCGATAGCTGCATTGCACAACGCACTGGAGGCTTTGCATCCACGGCCACAGTTAGGAGAGAAATCCACTGAATCTGGAACACGGCCAGGCAAGAGCAAACGTTGCGTAACGGCGCACAACATCATTTTACAGGGATGGCAGCGCTGTACTTACGGTGTGCATCTGTCACTGTATTCATTTGCAATGGTTTCAATGCCGCCGCTCCTGGCAACAGCGATGTAACAGTTCTGGAAACCCACATCAATTCCCACCACAGACATGTTCAGTCCTTATGTCTTTATTGTTAACACCTCCAGTCCAGTTTTGAACAGCTGAGCCGGGTGAGAATAACACCCCTATTCTAAAGTATGTGTCTGCCAAAGAAAAGAATGACTTCCTATTATGTAAGTCTGTCTTTTATATTTAACTCTTGCTGTCTAATCCTAGCAGAGGACGTTTCTACTGCATTCTTGCAGCCTCCACTGAAATTGTCAACCGGCAATATGGGTAAACCTGCGCATTTGTCCAGGGACAGGAACGTAGCCAAACCCCGCCCACTGGTTGTTGTGATTGGTTACGGGACACTAAACAGCACGTTCATTGGTGCAGCGGCCCAGATAAGGACGAAAAATCTAGAACCTGGCGAAACGAGTCCGCGTTTTACGTCACTGGGAATGACCGTGCAGTTAAACAACCTATGGGAATGGGTTGGGAATGGGAATGAGTGGTTACGCTTCATGACTATATTAATAATAATAATAATATGCCACTCACACTTTTATTCAGAAATGTCGCCATTACTGAACAGAGGACGTATCTATTTATTTAAAAATGTATACTTCTATTTTTTCTATTTGTTTTCTTTTTAAAAATATTATATTCTATGTAATTAAAGTATGTTAAAGAGACAAAGATAAAAGGTCAAAGAGATAAAGAGTCAATTTTAATGAGACAAAACCATCAGAAACCATCAGCTGGCTGTTCTAGCCACACCTTTATTATGAAAGTAAATAGCCAGTATTCAAACCGGAAGTGACTTATGTTGTCATGCGTCAAGCGGTTGGAATCAGGAAGTGAAATTGTAATGCACTGTTTTGATTGAAGCCGTCGCTGTTCAAGCAACTAACTTAAGTTTACAATGGGGCTTTTCGGAAAAACACAAGATAAACCACCCAAAGACCTTGTAAGTAAATACATAGTTTGTTAGACAACAGGAATTCAGGGTTTATTTTAAAATGTTGTATCGTTGTAAATATTAGGCCTACAAGTAGCTTGTTTATACTACTAGTTACTAACTTGGTTTATCACGTAACGGGTTTATTAATTTCTAATGTTAAGGTCAAATAGACAGATTAAAACTATTTATACTATTTTACTGTGATACTTGGATTAAAAACCAATGTTGTTACTTAAATCAAGATACAACAAGTAACTGATTTCATATTTACATTTTTTTACATAGATCAATGAATGGTCTCTAAAAATCAGAAAAGAAATGAGGGTTATTGACAGACAAATCCGAGGTGAGGGATCAATACAGATTTCTTTTACAGAATGTTTTGCATTTAAGAAATAATAGCAGTAAACATTAATTGTCAGTCCAATTGCTGTTATTCCAATAATATTGCAACGTTAATAACCTTTTATAATCAAATTCGATATCTGCGCTGTACTATATATTTATAAGCGTGTGTATTTTATGATTTACATTAAGATATTCAAAGAGAAGAAGAAAAGGTGAAGAGATCCATTAAAGACGCTGCTAAGAAAGGACAGAGGGATGTTTGCATCATTCTCGCCAAAGAGATGATTCAGTCAAAGAGAGCTGTTAACAAACTGTATGCCTCCAAAGCCCAGATGAACTCTGTGCTTCTTAGTATGAAGAATCAACTGGGTAAGTGCAGATGCTATTTGCAGACCTGACAATAAACCTCTGCATTCACATGTGTGCATTTATTAATATGTTATATGGTAGCATTGTTATGTTTTATAAAGATGTTTAGATTGCATTATAATTTGTGCAGTAATAATTATGAACTGGTGGATCTAACAGTGTACATGTGTGTGTCTCTTACAGCTGTGTTAAGGGTAGCTGGTGCCCTGCAGAAGAGCACAGAGGTTATGAAGGCCATGCAAAGCCTGGTCAAAATCCCAGAGATTCAAGCCACCATGAGAGAGCTGTCGAAAGAAATGATGAAGGTCAGAGAATAAAACCAGAACTTCTTTAAATATTTTCCAAGGTGTAAAATCAACAATAAATCAATATTTACTACCTATTTTTTCTATGTTCCTATGCAATAAAAATAATCTTCCCCATCTTTCATCAAAATGAAAGGACTCACTCTGCCTTAGAGAAAAGGTTTCTTTGGATTGTCATTAAAACGTTTTATGTCATATAAACTTACATATAAACTAATTTGTTTAAGTTAACAGATCTGTGATCTGTTCACTGTGGATGGATCGATTTGCTATGGATCGATTTGCTATGAATTATTGATTTATTTGATTAGACAGATCAATTTGCTATGAATTCAACAGTCAGGCCTTGCTTTGTTTTTTTTTATTGCTGAGTTTCTTGTTTCACTCAGAAATAATCAGGAAATGAATGTAAAGTTGTGAATGTGAAAGCCATTTCATATTGGCTTGTTAGAAATGTCCATACCTGATTGTCACATGTAACATCTCCAACATGTTCCACAGGCTGGTATCATTGAGGAGATGCTGGAGGACACACTGGAAGGAATGGATGATGAGGAGGAGATGGAGGAAGCAGCAGAGGCTGAGGTCGACAAGATCCTGTTTGAGATTACAGCCGGTAAGAACCACACGATACACTCCCAGAATCTGATGATAAAAAGATAGAATGAATGTTAACTTGTTCTTGCCTTTTTTAATAACAGGTGCACTTGGAAAGGCTCCCAGCAAAGTTACGGATGCCCTACCTGAGCCGGTGCCAGCTGGGGCCACAGCAGCTTCAGACGAAGAAGAGGAGGAAGAAGATATCGAGGAGATGCAGACCAGGCTAGCGGCGTTAAGAAGCTAGAAGCCCGTCTTTTTTCACTCTCAAGATCTATAAGCATAGACAAAAACATTTTCTTACTTGTTCTGTAACTTATTTATACCCATAAGGACATTTGGCACTGTGGTGTGGTAAATTTATGGCTAAATTTAAATGACACCAGATGAACAAAATGCTTTGATTTCTAAGCATCTGGTTATTGCATAGACATCTGCTTAAAATCTATTATGTTATTAAATGAACTAATATGTCAGGTACAGAACTGTAGCAGTTTGATTGACTTCTAAGACACTTCAATCAGTTTTAAGGTCACTTTGTTTAAATCTATGCCTATAGTTTAGCAGCTTGTCCAAGGATCTGTTGTGCAGTGCTGTTATATTTGTGTTGACTCGGTTTGTTCTGTTGTCATATTTGCTGTTTTTCCCTCAAGCCTTACTTAGGCTAAGTGAATCGTTCTTTCCTATGTCTGGTAAATTGATTTTACTGAAAAGGACAATTTCATGGAAGCCGTCATTTGTAAATCTTGTATAAATACTGAATAAAAAAAGATTGCTATGTGTTTCTTTATTTGTTTGCATTGTTATTGCATTGTCAGTTTTATAAATAAATGTTCCCTCATGCAGCATGGTTTAAAAAGCTGTTGACAACTTATAAGAAATTGTAACAGGCTTTCTGATTAATAGTTTCTATAGATTTTCTATAGTTTTGCAGCTAAGTGTTAAAGATTTGAATTATTTCTGTCATTGTTTCTGTTATAGCATATTAGTAATATCTGTTATATTAGTTATATCTGCTAATGCCTGATATGGTTCGGATTCTCATGTTTTTGTATGTTGTATGGTAGGTAGGTAATTTATGTCAGCATAAAATACAATTGCCCTCAGAGAGGAGATAACATCATTTGGCAGCATAATTACATTTTGGGTATGGCATGGTAAATTAATATGTTTGTTTTGCTTTTATTGTGGACTCAAAAGGTTCAGTATAGATCCAGCAAAGGTTACAGAACAAAGGTTCTGTATAGATCCGGCCTCAGTATGTTAATTGCAATTATTTTAAATCTCATTTGAAACCAAGGAAATTGTAATCACCAAAGACCACAGGCATAACAGGACAGGTTTATACCCTAGTAGTACAACAAAGTCATTTTCTAACTAGCCAAAAGTAATTTTACTGTTGCGTTTTTTGATATATTCTTGGATTTTTAAAGGCATTCATTTTGGTCCCCTCTTCTTCCACTCTTTCGCTCAACAGCTATTCGTATAGGGAAACCAGATACTCTCAGTGTCTTTTGAAAGAGAATCTAGGTTACTTGTCTTTGTAGAAGTTCTATTTATTGCTTCTCAAAGACATGCTTCCAAACACCAAGCTTTGACACCTTTATTGGTGTTTGGTTGTTAATAATAGATATTAATAGATTAACATTTGTCATGTTGACATTTTTCTGGACAGTAGCATTTCAGCATTGTAATTGAATGGTTGCATGTTATAATGGATATGTTCCAAATCATTGGGCATTTCCCAGATGGCATTTTGGACATTATCAAGGGGGTTGGCCAAACATGTTGTTTATGTTTACATTGCAGTTTGCATTCTACACGACTTATTATTATAATAACTAAACACAGTTATAACAATAATAGTGCGACCAAGTATCTCCATGGTGTCTCCGTCTACCTCAGCTTAATTTTGGGGCAATTTCATTAATGTAGCATCGTTTTTACATAGAAGATGATTATCACTGGATCCTATAACAACATTAAAAGAATCGTCTATACATCGCGTGGTCAGTATTTACAACGTCCACATCAGAGCGCCTGCGCCGACGCGTCTGTCAAACAGCCTGGAAGGAAACTCCTCCCTGTTGACTCACAGCGCGATGGTCTCCTGGATTATTTCTAGGCTTGTGGTGTAAGTGTTTATCCTTCACTTATTATCTATTATTCTTGCTATAATTTGGCAGTTCAGAGCTCAATCATTTTAAGACTTTGCTATTTTTGTTGTCTTTTGTTGATACAATAAAGCAGGTGCTTCGAGACTATTCGTAATTCTGGGGTTGAACGGAATCCCATAGGTTAAAGCGGTTGTGTTTGGGGCCCGATTAGGGCCATCGGTTATTCCATCGTTTATTATTTACAAAGACCGCCGTAGTTATTATTACAACAGTATATTATGGGGTTACGGATTCTCAACAATCATCAAATAAAAGCAAGTAACACAATAGGATGGATAATGTACAGCCGGTTAATCTGAGAATTCGTTTCATTTAAAGCACATTATTCATTGTATTATATAAATTAGGAGGAAATTCATTCGTAGAAAGTAAATATTACGCCTGTTGTTTGGTATCTTCTATGCATTCCTGATGTGTCTATAATAAAGACAAAGATACTGGTCAACATCCGAGGACCCTGCAATTTATTTTTCTTGATCAAATTGGCTGAATACTAACAATGCTATATGTGCATTTGAATGTATTCCCTGTAATGGTCTTAAATGCTTTATAGCAGTTAAGTTATTACGTTACAGTGCGTTTTAAACCCTGCTGCTGTGTATGCACTATCTCCAAATAGCCTTCCGATTCATTTTAGATCAGTATATCCGATGACACTGCGCATATGTCAACACTTGTGCGGGGAATAAGGATACGAGACGATTCTTAAAATATACAACAAACAAGTGTTTTGGTTGGTCTGTTCTTAAAATGTTTTGTGGGTCCTTGTCGATCACGAGTGTCGTGGTTACAGAACCGGTTTGTGAGTCGTTTGATCGGGTCAATGGCGCAGCTGTTGCTGAGCTGGCGGATCGGCGAGAGGACGCTGGTACTAAGTTAAACACACAAGTGCAGGACACTTGTTTGGGACACTTGTTTAGCTATCTAGCATTTCCTAGCAACCCTTTTAACGTTTAACTTTGCAGCAGTGTAATGCCAGCAGCGTTCGCCCCGTACCGTTTGCTTCTGGTGGGTTTTTTTGCGCCCCTGCATTCACTTCTCGACTCTATTTTTATCAAGCACGCATGTAAACGGACGTACAGGTTTGTCGCTTGCAGACGCGAAACATTGTACAGACATTACAAGAAATAATGGATTCATGAGACTCCAGGCGCGTATTAAAGCGCATTTATCTCAAGTGTCACTAATGGAAAGGCAGTGGAGGGGTTTTCTTTAGAGAAGTGGCACAGTGTGTTTTGTTCTTATGTAATACGTCTATTGTGCTTATCAAATTCATATAATACTGTTGCTGTTCTTGTTGTATTTATTATGTGTGTCATAAAAAATGGAATAATTTTGTATTAAAACAAGATGGTGTTTACTGATAAAGTGCACACACGAGTGAGGTAATCCAGGATATAACAATGATGTCATTTTGTCCTAGGGGAGAACATGTAGTCACACTTTAACACACATTTTAGTAAATAACTAAAGTGTAACACTTTATAGTAAATAGTCCTCATAGTCTACAAAATATTCTACAACAGGTTCAGTATTTCAGATGAAAATACAGATCATATAACACATATATTGTACATGTCATCACAACTGATTTTAAGCTAGTTTGAGAAGAAATGGGAGACACAGTTTATATTCATTCAAAATTTGTGTAAAGCTAATTTTTTCTTACGTTTCCCTTTGCAATGTAAATCATTTGGCTTAAATCTCAGTTACACAACAGCTATCTCACAAAATTGTCACAAAACAACAACCAAAAAAGTGAAGGAAGACATTTTGCCTCAAAACCTTTTCGTTACTCCTAAGCATTTGTCCTCCCTATAAAACTAAATACTCAGAACAAATGTGTTTGACTTACTGATCTCAACATGTTTGTTGTATCTTCCATAGACTCGTATTTGGTACCCTTTACCCAGCATACTCCTCATATAAAGCTGTCAAATCAAAAGATGTGAGAGAATATGTAAGTATATTATATGTTTCCAGCGGTTTATTGGTCCAGCTCATTTGCTATAATGTTAATTGCCTTTATTTCACTGCTCTTATTCACCTGATCTTGTTATTTTATTTCAAACAGGTAAAATGGATGATGTACTGGATAATATTTGCACTTTATACAACAGTTGAAGTGATTACAGACATCTTTTTGTGCTGGTAAGTACATTGAGCCATTACTGTGGGTATGTCTGTTATTTCCTGTTGTTAAGAATTACTCATATGTTTAATTCAGCTGATGTTTTGTGATGTGGGCTGCAACCAGCATGACACATAACAGTCTGATTGTATGTTATTGTGCTTTGAAGGCTCCCATTCTACTATGAGCTCAAAATCGCCTTTGTGGTGTGGTTACTTTCCCCGTACACAAAAGGCTCCAGTGTGCTGTATAGAAAATTTGTACACCCTACACTGTCCTCTAAGGAAAAGGTAAAGTATCTGAAAGTA
>JBAJNP010006572.1:0-23912 GCA_036877545.1 Yasuhikotakia modesta | reverse complement strand
AACAATAACAAACACATAAACACAGGCGACATGACGGGAACAATCGCGGCTGGTGCTTTAACATGTTTAAACATCTTTAATGACGTCACACTCGCGATCACCCATCATGTCCCAGGTCGCTACAGTATATTATTATACGTTTATATTGTCATTGAGTGTTACTTATTATGGCGGTGACTTTATGGCTCAGGCGAATGGACAACGTCACACAATTATTCTTTCGTGTGGCAGTGAAGGCAGCCAATCAGCGTGAAGCGCTCCGCATATCATTATGAGGTTGTCAGAGACCCTCCAGCGGCGCAGAATTTGCGCAAACGCTCAAATTCACCCGTTTAATATCCCGCCATAAAATCGGTTTTTAAAGAGGTTTATAGACAGTTTCTGGGGCATTACAGACTTAACCAAAGTGCTATTCTCTCTCTATGTCACATCACAGAACAACAATCTATACTCTGCTCAACCACTCTAGGTCACCTTTAACTACCCCATTCCATACGAATAACCTGGCTACCCGTTTATATAAAATGTGAATGTAAAATATAAATGAAGATGAATAAAAAAGGCTTCAAAAAGATTCACAAACAGACTGTCATTTAAGTTTAATGGTGTTTAAATCTAATGATGTAATCCTTAAAATCTGTACAATACCCAAGCCCAACTATAGTGCTAAATATGTGACGCAATGAAACAAAATTTATTTTGATCAATTTTTATTTTAAAACAAAAATAGTACTCATACTACAAATGTTTTTCTTAATTAATTGTACAGAAGAAACTTATGAATGCACCAAGCAATGTTAAGAGTTTACAGCAGCCAAAATTTGTTTACACATGTGAAATAAATGTGATTTAGGATTTTTAGTGCCCGTCCAGTTGTCCTGGCATAGCCGCCTGGCATGGGCGAGAAAGAGGCTGGGAGACTCGGCTCCACTCCAGAGCTCATAGATGTACAAAGAGAGCAATTTCAACCCCGTTTCTACCACAAAACAAACACACAAGAAAACATCATTACATCAGTGAGAAAAACATCACAGGTTAGTATGCATATTTTTTTCAGCTTCCTTGGGTTTTCTGAAGCATGTTATTTTCTTTCAAGTGCACATTTAATTTAATTTTATGACTGAATAAACAAATCAAAGCACTGCCAGTTGTCCAATTGCAATGATACAACAAAAAAATCAATGTCTACTTTGTCAATGTATATTTACTTATTTAACTATTTATTTAGTTATATGTTATGGTTAAACCTGACCCTACCTTTTTGGGCACCATCGTCAGCATTTGAAGACAAGCATGTTCTTAACACCATTTGGTGCAAGTTACCCATAGAACCACGTCTGGCCTCCAGCAAGTGAACCATGATTGCAGAGAACAGCTGTAGAGTATTGGCTACAAAGCTTCGCTCTTGGGCCGTGTGCTCACATTTCTGGTGATATAGGCTGAGGAAGTCCTTTCTTGTGCTTTCATCAATTAGCAAGGCATCTACAATGTCTGCACAAGGCAGTATGATCCCATGAACCCATTTCAAGACAGCTAAGGTGCTGTTTTCATCATACAGGCTCTCTGTCAATGTCTTAAGGACCCATTTGAGAATTAAACAGGCAGTGGCTCTGTCTACATCACTGGAATCAGGTTTGTTTGTAGCAGAGAGTTCAGAATTGGCATGTGACCCCTGCTGTTTTGGTTCCCAATGTATGATGATGTTTCTCAGTAGAGGTTTACATTCCTCCAACAATGTCTGCTCCAGCTTATCGTCTTGTCCATCTTCAGCATCTGTCAGTTTTTCTATGTGAAAATAAGTGTGCTTTGCCGTGTGACATTTTCGTTGCCCTTTCTCTCGTCCCGAGCCTGAGACAACACATTAAATGCTTAGTTATGGACAAGCATGTACCAAAACATGATGGGTATATGTATCATTTATCCTGTGTCTGCGAGGCCAAGAACTGTTCATTTATCTGCCTAGGCTGACATTACATACAGTACATATGAGTTTAATAAAAATTAGTTAAAAAAAATTTTGTATCATCTGCTCAAGCTACTTAAAAAAAATCCCAAGTCGGACACATAGTTTACTTACAAGGATGAATAAATTATAAAATCTGTTCTAAACTGACATTACTTTCAATCTTCATTAAACTGTATAGGTATTTACCTTGCAGCTCTTTGACTTTGTGTTCGTTGGCAAGAGTTTGAAGAGCAGACAGAAGTACGGTGTCACGAGCCAGCGTTCCCCAGCGCTGAAGGAGACTAAGGACGTCAGAGCAAGAAGGCTTCTGTGGGTGCAGTGTCAGCCAGCCAGCCTCTTTGTGAGTATTTAATGCAGTTCCATTATGCATCAGTACAGAGGACAGTGTACGCAAGAATGCCTTGAGTTGTGCTGCAGCCACACCACTCCTAAGCAGGAACAGATAAATCCATTTTAATCAAAGATTAAAATTCGGTTATTATTGTTATTATAATATTTGACCTATATATTATTGACCTCAGTTATCATAAGGCCAAAAGCCTTGTGAAATGAGTAACCAGACCAAGTAGCAATTTTTTATTTATATATGTATAGTAATATATATATTTTTATACAATATATTTGTTGCATCTTTGTTGCATCTTTCCCAATGACTCATGGCTGTAAATTTAGTAGAAGTAGAATATTTAGTAGAAGCACATCAAAAGGGTGCTTCTACTAAATACTGAGCAAATAATAAATGGATGCACGTCTACTGAATATGTCTGCATTGTAAATCGGAACATTTTTGATAAAGTTACTCAACAGTTAATTTATCCTTACATTTTATGTTTGAATTGTTTGTTGTCTTACCCAAGATGTCTGATGACTGAGAGAAGTGTGCAAAGAAACTCATTGATGATTTGAAGAGGAAGACATTTGCCTGAGGTTTGTGGATGCTCTTGTATACTGTTGCTTGCTTCTTCTTTACATTCTTTATTACCCAAGTTAGTAAACCACAGAGTGTGAATCAGCTCAATGACAGAACTTAATAACTTGCTGTCAATAAATCTATGGAAAACAAAGATGAAAACTTAGCTGCCAAAAAGGCCCCATAAGGTTTTAAATCACTTAATAAAAACTTAAACAGGGAAAGTTGACAAAAAAAATGAAATTTCTTCCATCATTCAACAATGCATCTTAATTATATGATTTAAGTATTTTTTTGCCTCTAAGGGACACAAAAGATAATACATAATAACAATGTGTCTAAAAATAATACATCTGATCTTTCATGTCTTTGAGAACAACCAAAAAAACCCATAGTGCTTGTGGAAAAAGTATGTGAACCTTTTTCAAAGTCAGGTAATGACTTCAAAAAGCTAACTGGAGTCAGGTTTTAGCACACCTGGAGTCTTAGTTAAGATAATAAGTTTAGACTACAGCTACTTTGACTGATAATAACCCCTCAAACTTTTGGAGTTTGTTCTGCACAAGAAGAACACGTTTATTTGAGTGTTGGTAAATGTATGAAAAGGTTCACAAACTTTTTTTAGCCACTATAAGTCAGTTCATTACAAGCTGTCATAGGTGTCCCATTAACTCTGAACATGTACTATAAATAGTTTAGTTGTTTAAACTAGAAAGTTTGTTTTAATTTGGTAAACGTTTGTATTGCTTTGCTTGATAGTTATCTAATGCGATCTTATTTAAGATGGTATAGCCTAGAAATGTGCAGGTAAACAAGATCCTTCCCACCTCTTTTCTGTCAGCTGTAATATCCATGTTAAGACTCCATTTGTTTGGGTGAGGTCATATGCTGCTCTGTTGACATATGCGCTCTGTCGCAAAACGTTCAAAACCTGAATCTAAAACAGCAAATAAGGAAAGTGTCAAATCAACCATGTATTTAATACTGATGACATTGTGAGAGCACATACACGTAGACTCTAAGCCTATACACTCCTTGCAGAATCTGAAAATTTTGATGTTAGTCCTTCAACTGCCCTCAGTGTAGAAAATGGATTACAACATCATACAATCACTGTTGGAAAGGGGTCAAAATGTTTCTGAATCAATGAGCAGATTCATGGCTTTAGACAAACATGACTCATGAAAAACCATCACAAAACATCCAGCTAACATTACACAGCATAAGGATAAAGTGTTTGTAAACTTTTTTGTAAATTCTGCTATAATGTCAAATAAAAAGAATACATTTTATTATCCCTTTTGCTTTTTTTAATCATTAACATTCTGCAATAGGACCCCAACTACAAAAATTGGCCAAAAATGCTCTCTAGAATGTCCTCAGCAACAGTAAGTAGCAAATCATATTATTGTATGGAGAATAAAACCATTACAAAATCTATCAGCATCTGTAATTAAGCTTATTGTGAGGGAATGTCATGACATACCTTATCTATCACTTACAAAATCTCAATTTAACAGATGTTTAAAACATTTTCTGTGTGTGTGTACCTGAGAGGACTGATCACAGAGTGGACTGCTCGCAAAACCCAGCAGTGTTTGATAGACATTTTGCTTTTCACAGAGCTCATAGCAGTACTTATCCCTGACCCCTTCCTCCAACACACTCAGAAGCCACTCGCGCTCCATTCTGTGCTGGGGAGAGAACAAATCCAAGAACTTTAAAGGGCTGATTAAACTTTAGCAGCTTTATAACAAAGTCATAATTCCTGTTACAACAAAGTTTAACACATTTAAGGGAAAACTACCAATAAGACTTAATTGTTTTATCTCATGTTTTGTTACCTCGAGATCAAAGCTGTAAAAGAGTTTGAAGTAGTCAGGAACTCTTTTAAGGTCCAGAAACTGAGTTCCCAGAAGAAATCTGTTCAGCACCACATACATGTGTTCCTCTTTAGAGATAAAGTTACAGTTCATGGTTTAAACAAGCTCACACATAATAAATCATATACTATGTTTTTACAAATGTCAAAAGATGTTTGTGTTTAACATACAGGTGAATGAGTAAATAAATGACTCAATTGATACAGAATTTGTTTCGGTCAACTATTACTATGGAAGGGTGTAAGAACTTTATAAACACTCACCAGGCCTCAAGAGTTGCTGAGCAACTTTGGCAATGTAGGTCACATGCACAAATGGCATCCGTAGATTTTGCTTTTGGATCCCATTCTTGACGGTGTCGAGCAAGTACAACAGCTGGATATTTTATAAAACATTTCAAAATAATGTTTGAATACAGCTTTTTTGAGATCCTCAAAGATCCTCAAATGTCAAATTTGAATAAAATGCTATAGTAGTACCATACATGAAACAAAGTTTAAAACAAATGAAATTAAAGAATGGCATTCAACAGAATTTGGTTTGTCAATGTCCACGCCTGATGCAAAACCTCCACAGGAATGTTTTTATGTTCAGGTTCTGTTTATGTGGCACTAAATATTTGTGTTTGATGTAAAGGGGTCTTAATTTCTCTCTTTACCTGTCGCTTCTCTCGGAAACAGGCCCCCTCTAGATGTTGATAGAAGGAGCCAAGCACGTGGTAAGCTGCAGCTCTCACTTTAGAATCATAGCTGCTCAGGGCCGCCACTGTAACACCCAACGCATGACTGGAAACAAACTTCTGGCAGTCCACCGCACACTCTGTAAGGAGAGAGACAGCTAAATACTATAATATTGAACCTCTCTATAGGCCATTTCTTTCTGAGGCTAGTTTCTGTTTTTTTTATTGTGATTACAAGTTTTAATTTTAAGCAACTGCTGTAAGAAAAAGCTACACTCCACCTCCACAACCCTTATGATCTGACTAAGATCTGACAGATGCTGTAAAATCTTCTTTGTTCTTCTCAAACATTAAAATGTTTAGGATCATCAGCTTCACATGCATGTGTAAATATTTTTAATTCAAAGTCATTAAGTCCAGTACATTTAAAAAAGCCCAAACACTCAAAATAACTAAAAATAATGTGCATGTTAATAAATGTCATTTAAATGAATATATGACACAGAGGAATACATTTGTAAATGTTCTGGTTTAAAACAGTATGATGAATATGTGAATTGTATCAGGTTACCTGGGCGAAGGATGAAGCTGAAAAGAGGCAGGAGGAAGCAGGGGTCATACAGAGATGACTGATCTATTGAATGCTTGCCCTTCTGTGTGTAAATTAAATCTTTGCTGTCCTGTACAAAAGAGTTAGCTGCTTGTAATAAATGATGCAGGCTTTAAAAGTGTATTTTATTTGCCAATTTTATATCATTAACCTCCAAGTTATTAACCCATAAGAACCCACAATGACACCGGTGTCACGTAGACTTGTCACTTAGGAACTCAGGAAGTCCCTAAGTGACATTCACTAAACATCCATGAACAAGTCATGTGACAATGTGTTTTTTGTTGCCATGGCAACATTTCCAAAATATGGATTTTCTTGGTTGGCATATTGGAAATGTTGCCATGGCAAAAAAATGCACACATTTTGACATGACTGAACCAGGATGTTCATTAAATGTCACGCCATGACTTCATTAGTTAAAAGTGTGGCGTTAATGCTTTTTAAAGACCTTTCCAGGTAATCAAAATTTTGTGTGACACTAGTGTCACTGTGGGTCCTTATGGGTTAAAGTACATTAGGGAAGAAAAAAGGATAAGTGGCAAAAAGTTTAAAACCACAACATCAAAGCAACATGATTAAATGCTAAATTCTTAAGTGTTAAATTTTTTTATTCTCAACTCTGTTTCAACATACCTTCAAGACCTTACACAATACCTTACATAAAAAAACTTTTACTGTGCATAAGCTGTTATTACCCGAGGAATAATGTATCGCTGCTGTGGGAAGTGTGTGATCGTGTCTAGCATTCTGTCTGTGGTGAGCAGGGACAGCAGCTGCTCTGAGCTGGGCTTCTGCCACAGTGAGGGTCCCAGACTCTTCCGGGCCTTATGATGCTCCACTGCTGCCGGGCCCCACAACACATACCTGACAACAAATAAACATGACGACAGACCAGATGTGCCTGAATTAATACATACTCCATTAGAAAACATCTGGGAGCAGTAACAAAATGTTCAAATCTGGGGACATACTGAAACTCTGTAAGACTAATGTTGTTCTTCTCATATTCCTGGAGCAGAAGTAGAAGCTTCTGATCTGTGAAATCAATAAAAGGCATTATACACATGAACGTTGAGCTTTTCCAAAAGAAATAAGCCATGACAAATTTCTGGGGATATTTACCTGTGGTGCTTAGTGAAGCTCTGTACGCACCCAGTAGCACAAGAAAGTGACTGCTGTTACATACTGCAGGACATTTTCTCACCAGCATGAGCAGAAGGGAGACCAATGCCTCTGAAGATAAAAAAAACAGTAACTGTTTCTATATGTGATATGTTTTTACAAATCATAACCTATTTATATATTGAGTTCTTCATAATCTTTTTAAAAATTCAGTTCAACATAAAAACTAAGTTAAATGATGTATCACTAGTTTTAGAGATCAAGGGCCCAGCAAGAAATGGTATCCTACTAAAGCACTTATTTCTAATGGTAGGGAAGGGTTTTCTTAACCTACAACATTTTTGGCAACTGGCTGGAGGTCTTTACCTTTAGACTGAGGAAGTTTGTCACAGTCAGGGGAAAGCATTGTGGATAAAAACAGCGAGTGGCTGGTGGTCATCATATGAATGGTAGCCAAAGGCAATAATTCTTTAGGGCTCTCTGGTGTTCTATACATAATTTCCAACATAGTGTTTAGGGTCCCCAAAAAAACAGGGTCATGGTATCGAAACCTGCAAGTAGATTAACAGGTTTATGTCAACTCACCAGCAGCTAAAGCAATATAGATATTGTTTTTTATCCTAACTGTTTAAACGTGTTAAAAGAAAGAAACACTTGCTTTAGACCAGACTTGACAAAGATATTCCAATTTGATGCAGCAACATTTTCTGGAACGGTCTGTAATGATAAACCCAACATGTAAACATCTGTTAACATTATAGCAAACAGGTGCAGGACAAAAACTAAACATTTTTAAACATTACTAAAGACAGATAACATGGCTAAATTGTTGACGCACTATCAGTGACACCAGTCTTTTAAGCATGGCCTCTTCCTGGTCAGACTGTGGGTCTTTTTGCTCTTTATACACAGCACACAGCCAGTGGAGGGCTGCAGTGAGCAGAGATTTCCTCCAATAAAACAGCTGCTCTGAAGCATCAGCAAATTTTTCACTGATAGAGTCCGCCAGCTTCCACCTGAAACAAGAAGCATTAGTGTATGTAAAGCTTTTACACTTCAGCAGATGAAAAGATTTAAAAAGCCTGAAATTGTGTGACTAATTTAAAACCATACTTTGCATATTGTATAATATTCAAACGTGCTAGTGTGCCATTTTCTCATTACTTATATGAGTGCATTAAGACAGCATTAAAATTAATGGCATCTTTAATTTAGATCACAGTAACAAAACAGAAATGTTTGATTATTTCAATACTTGGTTTTAAAGCTTAATACATAAAAAAGTTGAACACTACATAAAACAAAAGTGTTCAGAACCATCTCATTAGACAGTTATTTTAATGGCTACAGGGTATTTTTAACTGATTTGCCAAAGTTTTTAATTAAGACATTTTCATGAAAATTTCAATGTAATTTCTGAATTTGACAAATTTATCTTTGTAATTGTCATGTCTGTAAGCAGAAAATACTAATTCAAGCTACCGTGTTGATGTCCTTGTCCATTACATTACAGTACATACTCACAAAGCCTGTGCAATTGCAAATCTTAAAAGTGAAAGTAAAAAAACGATCAAACGTTAATATTAATAGCAGTTCTCTGGTGCCCGCAATTTACAATGTAATGTACAATATAATTACCCAACTATATATCTGCGACAGTAAGTACTGAAATATACATTTCCTCATATTTATTGCCTTTAGGGGTTCTGCGCAACACTGCTCTTTTTCTTTCTGAACATGGTATTGGGGTGCTGTGGATTGTGGGGGAATGAACCGCAAATGCTGTCGCAACATTGTAAATCAAAAGAAGGCTAGAAATAATATGAATATTGTAGCTATATTGCCTTGCCCTACTTGCAAAATTAGTGTACATATTAGTGTACCTTTCATTGCTGTTTGGGTTCTGAAGCATAGCAGGTAGAGCACTCATAAGCTGGGTGAGATCAGAGTTTGAAGCTGCCAGTCGAATGAGGTGGGAGAGGACTTCCACATAAGGTCCTGTTAAGACATCAACATCTTCCTGCATTGCCTTCCACATCTCAGAAAGGAAAGCTTTCTTCAGGGCCTTCAGGACAGACTTTTGAACTACACATTATGATACATAGACATGAATGAGACCTTTAGAAATACAACATAATCAATTATTAAAGAACAATTCACCAAAAAAAACTTGTCATACTAACAGGTATGACTTTGACAAAAACTTGAACTATGAACTTTGAAATTCTAAAAAACCTTGAGTGATACTTGATAAATTTGTGCATGCACATTGGCTAGAGCAAGTTTAATAGCGGGTCAGAAACACACTTTTATTTTGACCTTAGCCAGCAATGTTATAGAGATCTCTCATCTTTCAATTCAAGAAGATAGGATGAGGTCTTCTAAAAGACTACTAAAATAGCTGCACAGAGGTATTGTAAATATGGCTGCAAAGAGTGCAAAGACTTTTCATAAAGGGTCTTATGCTAGAGATGAGATCCTCATTCAGTTTTAATAATAATAATTTAATAATAAACAGTGTCCAGGATATGCCAGAACATTCTAAAGTCATCTTTTGTGAAAAGAAAGCAATTCAGCTTTGGAACATGGTACAGAATTTTCTTTTTTTTTACAAGTTATTCTTTTGATAAGAAAACTTCATGGACTACAAAAGAAGCAACAGTACTGACTTTCTTTAGGGTGGGAAGGATCTTGTAAAGTGGCTATCTGCAGATAGGCGTTGAGTAAAAGCAGAAAGCTGCTGCTCTGGGAGGTGACCTGTGTCAGGTTAGACGGCTCCAGGCACCAGAGCTCAAAACTCAGGACATGTATAGAGCAGTTTTGCAGCAGATGAACCCCAATGGCGCAGGCTGAAGATCTGTCTCTCTGGATGCAGTGTAGGAGAACATCAGCCTGTATGAGTTTAGCACTGCCTGGCTCCTGAGACAGCACCTAAAGAAACCTTAGTGTTCAGTATTTTCTCCATAAACTGAATTGTCACAAAATAACATCATGGTAACAATAGTAACTACAGTAGCTATAATAGCTACTAGCTAGGATTCTAAATTTATACGTCAGAATTTTATATTTCCTAACGAAAGTTTGTGAATTCTTGTTGGCTTAATTAGATCTGATTTCTCTGCTCCTGGCACTACCCTGAAAGCCTACAAGGTGCTGTTCACACTGATAGTTTAGCATGGTTCATGGGAAAAACAAGCAATGAAAAATGTCATGCAGACTTTGGAATGCACCAGGATACTGAACCTGAGACTACGTATAAGAGGTGGTCAGTAGGGCTGTCACTTTTAAGAAAAATCGAATTTGAATGGATATCATAAACTCTTCTTTGCAAAGTCAGCAAACAACCTTATTGTTAATGGTTACCATCTACAGCCTAGAACCTAAAAAATGTGTCCGTTCTGTGTGTTAGGTTTCATTTTCAAAACAGAGTAAGCTATTGACTTATTTGCTTGATTTTGGCTTAACCTACAATATGTTTAGAGCGACTGCTACTGGATGATATGGCAAACAATACAATTAAAATCAAACTATCAGACTGTAAAAAAAATGCTCTACGCACAGCACTTTATTTTTAATTCGAATACAAATATTTCATGTCATATTCAAATGGATATTTGAAAATCGGGTAAAAAGTGACGGCCCTAGTGGTTAGAGTGCAGCTGCTCTGGAACTGTTGCCATAACCATTAATTTGTTTGAACACACTCATTGTGTATGTCAGTGACGACATGATAATGCAAAATACATACACACAATTATGGTCCACTCCATCGTGCCTGATAACAAAAAAAAAACATACCTGCAGTAGGAAGTCCTCAAGCTGAACAGACTGGCAGGAAGTGAGGAGAGCAGTCAGACCCTGCAGGTGAGCCTGTGACAGAGACATGCAGCTGCTGTGCTCTTTAGACAAATGACTCATGCCCTCTGTGAGGAGTATCAGCACTGCATGACCATACACACTCAACTCATTCTCAGCAGCCACCAGATTCTCTTGAGGAAGCAGCAGAAGACTGGATACCACCTCCTTTAGCATTGAAGGGTCCAGGTATTTATGCAGAGCCAGGAAAACTCGAACAGAAAGGGACTGCTTTTTTGGACACTTTCTGAAATGCAACAGATGTGATTAGGGCTGTCACTTTTCCAGAAAAATCAAATTCAAATGGATATTGAATATCAAGCAATGCATTCGAATAATATTCGACTATCTATCTGTTCTGTGCATTAGGTTTCACTTTTTAAAACAGGGTAAACAATTGACTTATTCGCTTGAATTTGGCCTACACTACAATATGTTTAGAGCACCCACTATTGCATTAGATGGCAAACAATGAAATAAAAATCAAACAGTCTAATCATAGACTGTAAAAAATGTACTACACACTGCAATTTAAAAAAACCAAATTAAGTTGGAAAACCAAACCAGTTGGTTTTCAAATGCATATTCAAATATCAAACAAAAAGTGACAGTCCTAGAAGTGATACAGCAAATTAAAATAACCATTACATATAATTATCAAAAAAATGATAAATGAATTGCTCATTGAGGTATTACAATGCTGAAATACTATTTTATTGCAAAATGTGCAGTAATCAGAGCATAATGTGCTGGGTACTATAGAACTAAAATTTGTGCAGCTGTGATTTTGAACATCCTTTTAATTGGACAAAGATCTGTAAAATATTCGATTCCAAAAACAACATCTACATATTTTAATAACACTAGGAAGACAAACACCTTGTCATACATGAAATGGAAACTGCAATAACAATACCCTTAAGAAATATAAAATTATTTAACCCGGAACATTTACTTAAATTAGCAGACGTAAATGGTATAACTTACTTGTTTCCTTTCTCATGCAGTTCTTTGAGCATGGCTCTCTGTGCTGCCATCAGGTATGTGCTGATGAGGTCTAATGCATCCAGCTCTCTGAGTGTGGCAGCACAGGACTCTAGCAGAGTCAGTGTGCTTTCAGTGAGACAAGCACATAGCAGCTTTAACCTTACTGGGTTCAGCGTGTGAGGGGGGAAGGAGCTCAACTCCAGCGCTAGAAACCACTGCTCCAAAGCTGGGTGTTTAAAAACGCACCTGAGAACAGTCTGTACCATCTGGAGGGCAAGAGAAAATGATGGGATGAATACAAATCAACAATGACTGTTTTTTTTAACATTTCCCTCAACAAACACAACCCTGCCCCAAACTCATGCCATTCAGTCAATTTTGCTATATCAGGCTGGTCAAACAAGATAAGAAACCATCCTACACGGTTGGTTCAACTGTAACTTTAAGTCACATGACATGACAATTCGTAAATGAACTGTCCTGGCTCAGTTACCTGCTAGGTGTTTTTATATCATACATGTAGGTGTAATTATTTCCTAATTGTTCATGTATGAGTCATGCTGTTAATCAAACTTATATTACAATAACCTTTCCCAAAACTTTAAACATTAAGAATACAGTTAGAAATGACACCGACCTGTTTTTTGTCAAAATTTTGAATAGGCACAATGTTCGTATCATGAAACAGGTCTTCTTCCTTAGGTTGCTCTGTAGGTTCAGCTTGAGTCTGTTCCACTGAGCTCAACAGTTTCAGTATGAGAGCCTTCAGCACTATCATTAGACTGCCCAACACCTCCACCGCCATCTCCTTCTGAAGCTGCAAAACACAGTAAAAAACAATGTCATATTTTCTCCATACAGCCAATAAACTGTTCTCCTTAGCTGGTTTAATTTAAAGATGCAATCCTTTTATCTCTACCATCATCTCAGTTGCAAAGCAGAGTTTTTTTAAGGATTATATGTTTAAGTATTTGTTACATATGTTGAATACATATGTTTATGTATCCCAAATAACTGCTGACATCCATCAGTAATGTCCTACAGTATCCAGATCTACTTTGTGTTTACAGAACATTTTGCAGTAAATTGGACCCAACAGCTCAAATGTTTAATCATATAAACTTACTGCTGCAAAGCATTGTAGGGTCAGACGACACTGACCCGTCATGTACTTGCTCGATAACTGATTTTTAAAAATTTTTAATTAAAAGAAAGTGACTGACTGCAGCTTTAAAAAATATATATATTTATAAAAAACAAATACCAAATTCTGAATACCAAATTAAATGTGACCACAGTGGTTCTGAGGTAAAGAAGCACTTGATTAACAGCAGCTGGAAACTGGGACATGTCCATTGTGGCCAGAGCATCTTGTGCAGCCTGTTTAAAAGAGTCCTGCAGGAAAACACGAGGTCTTTCATTGTAGGATGCCTTCAGCAGAGCAGTGAAACTGTCAGCAGTGGAGCCCTCGATCAAATCCTCACTGATGAACTGTCAGAAAGTTTTAATGTTAGTCAAACAAGAACTTGTGAATGTTCAGGTTATCAAGGCCAAAATATAAGATCTGATTTTTAAGATGAAACAATTAACCCTTTATGACCTGCCATAGAACAATTCCGCCAGAGTACATCATTGTATTTTTACATGCTGTGCCGTCATTATTTTGAGAATTTTCGTATGTGATACATTAATAAAATCGTTACAACCCCTATTTCGATATACATGTAAGAAAAGCAATAGTAATGGCTCAAGTGCAAAAAACTAAAAAAATGTATACATATATCTTCTAAGGCGCCGGTCTAAGGGGGTTAAACACAATTACCATTATATTTGCCCCTTTGAAACATGACAGTAAAACAGTACCACAGAAGTACCATAAATGAATGCAACCTTAATCCACCACCATAATCATAACATCCTTATATATAAAATCATGTGCAATTAAGCTGTAAGATGGACTTACCAGTGTCTCCTGTGTTTGCTTTGGGAGCCATTGCGAGTAGTAGCGGTAGAAGGAGATGACAGAGGGATGGGGTGCAGAAATGTGTGACATGTTCAGCTCTTTATCATAGTGCTGGAGGGTCAGACACAGAGCCAAAGGGTCTCTCTGACAGTGCAGAACATCACACAGGACTGCACTCATGTACTCATATACCACACCTACAGAGACATCACCTTGTCACCAACCTAAACCACGATTACTGGGTATTTTTTATATATAGATATATATATTTTTATTAAATAGTATGTTTTATATTTATATACTAAAATGTTACCTTTCTCATGTCTAAACCTTGCTGACAGATTGTTGCGAGCCTCTAGCACTGCAGGCACAATAGCACTGAAGGGGAATGTCTGGATAATAATGTCATCAGTAAGACATGGTCCAATCTCTTCAACATCCCCATCATTGCCTTCCAAAATGACATCAACCATGTCTAGCACATCTGAAACACATTACAGAATATTCATGCAATACAGAGTAATATATTGCCTTCCTAACAACTTATTTATAGCAGTGGATCTCAACCTTCCTCATTTTAAGGTGCCCCAAATTATAATATTAGAAGCCACCCCACTCACAATTTCATCCTAATACAATATTTTACAGCTTGGCATAACATTCTTAATGTTAAATAACATTTCTCAAAATATCTTGTTTTGTTTTCCACAGAAAAAAAAAAGTCAGAGGTTTAGTAAACAATTTTTTTTTCATCTTCCTTTTTACCATCAATGTGTGATATAGGGATACTAGCTTCATCTCCCTCCTGGCCGCTCAGGTTAGCCTGAAGGTGCGATGACTCTTGGATCATACTTGCAGCTTTTTCTGTATAAATGTGTGGGTTACACACCACTTTCATCAGTACCTGTAGCCAAACACATTTAAACAATATTACAACACAGAACGCTCATCCTTCCCCTTAGATCCCCCTTAAAACTCATCCATAAACTCTTCCTTCCTCATTACTGAGAGTCACTCTGATAAACTTGACAGAATGTCCTTGAGGAATGAATTTCATTTAAGAATGTAGACTTCAATGATTCCTATGAAGTCTGGTTTTCAGGATCCTAACACACAGGCTACATATTTCCAAAATTATTGGGACACCCCCTTCTAATGCACAGAATTTTAGTACTTTAATCTAAATCTTAATGTTTAAGCGTACAATGGTATTTTAGGAAAATTTGTGCTTCTAATTTCATAGCAAGTTTGGACAGGACCCTTTTCTATTCTAAGATGACAATGTCCCCGTGTATAAGGCAAGGTTCATAGAGAAATTATTGACTTGGTGTGGAAGAACTTGACTGGTCTACATAAAGCCTTATCCAAGCTAAACACCTCTAGTGTGAATTTAAATGCAGACCTTGAGCCAAAATAATCTCAACAGCAAACACTAATGACTTGTACATACACTATATGGACTAAAATGGCTCTACCCATATGTACTATAAAATATTTTGCCTTATAAACAGCGACAGTGTCATGTTAGATTAGAAAATGGTTCCAGCCAAACTACTTCTTTTAAATTTGATGCACACACAAGCATTTTATGCTAAAACATTAGTATTTTTACTTCTGGAAATGACAAAAGTAGTCAAACCTGTTCATTAGAAGGGGGTGTCCCAATACTTTTGGCAATATAGTGTACATAGACCATAGACATTTTCCAATTTTAATTTTTTGCTTTTTGAATTGAACAACAATTAAATGTTGTTGTTTAAGTAAATGGTAACAATTTTAAAATTATTTGCATTTGTGTTTTTGTTACACATTACATGTTTATACTTGTAATATCAGTAAGTTATGTACAATTACATGAATCTAACCCAAAATCAAACCTTAATCCTAACCCTATTATTAATTAATTAATATTACTCAGTACATTAGTATACAATTCCAAAAGTGCAACCATATTCATAAACTTGATTTAATTCGCCTGATAACATGCAGACAGCAACAGTTGCTAAGGTTAGTTTGCAACTGTACTATAACATTTATATTGGTTTTAGGCTGCAAAAGCAGAGCAGTATGTCAATAGATGCGAGTGGTCAGACTGTAGTACATGGTCTAAAAACTGAATAACGGTCTCCTGCTGTGATTGGTCCAAATGAGTCAGATGATCCAGCCATAACTCCAGCTCCCTCCATGTGTGTTCAAATACCCCACTGTCTCTCAACACCTGAATAACACAGCAAATCAGTCCTCATCCATTGCACAATATGCATTTTATAACATAAACATTTCAAAGTGTTTGTAACCATGTTTATACAGCCTGCATCTGTATAAAGATGCAGGCTGCAGGTTTTCATGGTGCCTTATGATGCACTGACTGAAAATTTGCAAAAAGAATCAGAAAATCCCCCAAAACAGGTGTGAAAAGCTTTGCTGCATCATACCTAAATAGACTCAATGAGACTTAAGCAGTTACAGTAACTGCTGCCAGAGGTGCTTTAGGCTACGTTTACATTGTCAGAAAAAAATCTGGCAAAAAAAACATAGATCAGAACTTGATGCATGTGTGTAAACACTAAAAAATCTGCACAAGATCCAAAGTTTTGCATCCGATCAGGAATGAAAAAGTGTAAAGCAATGAGGAAAATAAATGTAAACATCGGACTGCTATTTAAATATCATATACTCAAATTTAAATATCAAATACTTTCTGAATGCACTGTACACACACTTCATAGAAAGCGCTACTAAAACAATAAATATTTGTGGACAGATAACTCATAGATAACTTTTGGAGAAACTCACTTTAAGGACAAGCATCCTTGTTGAGGTCTTCAAGTAATTGCCATTACTGCTCACAAACATCTTCAGTAACAAATAAAATACTGATTTCTCTCCTTTTTCAAGATCTGGACCGGCTACATCCTGTGTATTGCAGAAAACAACAGTTTATGTTCTTCTTTAACTCAGAAAATAAGAAAGTCAGTTTTGGATGTTTCCTGATGTTGTTCAAACTTCCTGATGTCTGTACCTGAACACGGAACCAGCAGAACTTGCTGGCAGGAAGTTCAAGGGCCAGTTGTAGAATCTGATATTGCAGAACTGGAGGAACTTCTTGTTTAATGCCTCTGTCTGTCACAATGCCTGTAAACATTTATTAAGGTGTTTATTTTTAGTGAATAATTCATCTAAAGTACTAGTCAAAAGATTGGAAACACTAATTCTTTAGACACTTTTTTCATTTTTTAGAATAATGGTCACTCATCACAACACAAATGAAAAAAACAAAAATGTAACTTTGGAACTTTTAGTAACCAAAGAATGTTTACAATAAATTTAACAGGGCTCAATTTAATGTAGGCACCATTTCCCTAAAATTTGCAAAAATGTTTTCTTGACATGCCAAAAGTATGCCAACCCTTTGGGATTACTTGGATTTCTGCACAAATTGGTCATAAAATGTGTTCTGATCTTCATCTGATCTTAACAGTCATAACAACAGAAAAACAATAGAACGTTTGCTTTAACTGATACCAATGAAGCATTATGTTTTCATGTTTTTATTGAACACAACACAAACATTCACAGTGCAGGGTGGAAAAGTATGTGAACCACTAAGCTAGTGACTTCTTATTAGAGCCAGCAAATCCGAAGTCCAATCAATGTGATGAGATTGGATGTGTTGGTTAAATCTATAAAAAAAAAAAAACACAACAGTTTTGAGTTTGCTGTTCTGAAGAAACACTGGCTGATATGAACCATGCCTTGTAAGAGAGGCATGAGGCATTAAAGAGCTCTCCGAAGACCTACAATCAAGAATTGTTGACTTGCATAAAGCTGGAAAGGGTTACAAAACTCTCTCTAAAAGCATTGGTGTTCATGTGTCCACGGCAAGACAGGCTATCTACAAATGGAGAAAGTTCAGGAAAGGCACTACTCTCTAGGCATGGTCATCCTGTAAAGGTTGCAAAAGCACAGTGCAGAATGCTCAATGAAGTAAAGAATAATCCTAAAGTGTCAACTAAAGACTTACAGAAATCTCTGGCACATGCTATCATTTTTGTTGACAAATCTACAATAAGTAAAACATTAAAAAATGTAGTTCATGGGAGACATAACGAGGAAGCCACTGCGGTCTAAAAAAAAACATTGCAGCACATTTGAAGTTTGCAAATGAGCACCTGAATGTTCCACAGCACTACTGGCAAAATATTCTGTGGACAGATGAAACCAAAATTGTTTGGAAAGTAACAACACTGTGTGGAGAAAAAAAAAAGCACACCACTATGTGTGGAGAAAAACAGCACACCAACATCAAAACCTCATCCCAACAGTGAAATACGGTGGAGGGGGCATCATGGTTTGGGGTTGCTTTGCTGCCTTAGGGCCTGGAGGGATTGCTGTCATTGACAAACAACAAATTCTAAAGTTTATCAAAACTTTTTACAGAAAAACTTAAGACCATCTGTCCGCCAACTGAAGCTTAACAGAGGATAGGTGATGCAACGACCCAAAGAATAGAAGTATATCAACAACAGAAGAAAATATACCATCTGATTAAGATGCTGTGGCATGAACTTAAGAGAGCGATTCACACCAGACATGCTAAGAATATTGCTGCACTTAAACAGTTTTGTAAAGAGGAATGGTCCAAAATTTGTTCTGACCGTGCAGGTCTGATCTGCAACTACAGGAAACTACAGGTTGAGGTTATTGCTGCCAAAGGAGGAACCAGTTATTAAACCCAAAGGTTTACATACTTTTCCCACCCTGCACTGTGAATGTTAACATGTTGTGTTCAATAAAAACATGAAAACATACAATGTTAGTTGTATTAGTTTAAGCACACTATTGTTTTTCTGTGTGTTTTTCTATTGGTGTCACTTAGATGAAGGTCGTAACACATTTTATGACTAATTTATGCAGAAATCTAAGTAATCCCAAAGGGTTCACATAGATTTCTTGAAATGTAATAAAATCCAGTTTCTTTAGGAATCATCATGAGAAGTTTAACATGAAGTTTTTAAGGAGTTTCCCTCCATTTTACACTCTTTTGACTGTTTCTTCCTCACTATTGACTATAATTTCAATTTTTTCTAATAACAAAAAAATGTATGTTGGCACAACTTTATTTCTGTCTACTAATGTTTTAACCATTTAAGCAAACAGCTTCAGATGAAATAATTTTTAAGATGATGTAGAACAATTTAGTTAAGACTATTTCAGTTTGTTACATCATGACAAATCTATTCCCTAAAGACTTAAGATGTGCCCTACCTTTCAGAAGTTTGCTGAAGTCAAACTTGCTCTGACTTACAAGGTGAGGTACCACTCTATGATACAAGCACATTACTTGAAGAAGCAAAGCTTTCACTAGGATGAGCTTTGGGTCATCCTGTCCTGCTGCAAGAAGGAAGCCATTTCAAGTTTATATTCATTTAAACAACACTTCTAAAGCCAAGATGTTGACTGTTACCAAGTGCCCCAAAGTTTTTCTTGTGCTCCTGTTTTTCATCTGCATTCGTAGTTTTTGTGCCATCATCTTTTTCCTTTGAGAGCAACTGCCATTTGTAAACAATGGAAACCATGTCTGGTAGAATCTATGGCACCAGAAGAATAAATGTTAAAAATATAGTTCACCTAAAATGAAAATTTGCTGTTTATTATTGATGTCATTGCATCAAAAGCTCGTCTTCCTACATGCTCAGTACAGAGGCTTTGGTTTACTGGTTATAATATCGTAAAAAAAAATTGCTCTTGTACAGACCGATTATTTCACTATACAAGACCTTAATATATTGACTGGAGCTGCAGATTTTTGTGTTGTCTGTAATGTCTTTTTCACTAAAAGAAATGGTAACTGAAGACTTGCATTTTATGAATCATCAAGGACCACAATTCACTTTAATTTTTAAACTTTAAATCACTTTAATTAAAACTAACATACTACTACTACTTACCTTGCTTAGGGACTCTCTGAAGAGCTGAACAAATTCCTCCATTACAGAAGTGCTGTAAATGTCTGAACTCTCCCAGACAGCTTTGTCTAAACAATACTCAATAGTCTTCTGTGCTCGTTTGAGAATAAAGGCCAGGAGGGAGAGGGTTGTGTGCTGGACCACCAAGTTGGGTAACTGTTTGAGAAAAACAAACCCTCATTGCAGTTACATAATGGTACCAAACACCTGGAAGCACATCTCTGCTTGTTATGGCGATTTGTTGAATCTGTGGCTTACATTGAGACCCTGCGTGAAGAAGACCTTATTGCACACTGAAGGAAGACACGTAACCAAAACCATGGAAAGCAGTCGAGGTAAAGGAATCATTTCAAGCGTCTGGAAAGCGTTGGACACCTCTGGCTGGGCCTCAAAGATCTGAAGTGAAAGTGACATGCTTTTGTCAGTTACGGTTACCCATAACCGAAATGTGACCTCTGCATTCAACCCATCCTTCGTAAGGAGTAAACACGCAGAGCAGTTGGGGGTTAGGTGCCTTGCTCAAGGGCACTTTAGTTGCAACCTGCCGGTGCGGGAGTCAAACCAGCAACCTACTGATTACAAGCCCAACTCCTTTATCACTAGACCACAACTGCCCAACAGTTGCAGCAACATCCAACATTAATCTACAGCAACACCCAACATTAATTCTGAATATTACTGTTCAGTAACTATAATACTGTAGAATTTAATTAAGTTAATTTAAGTTAAATTAAGTCTTTAAGTTAGTTAAAATAACTATCAATAATACTGCTTTGAAGTTTCCATTAATGCAACAGACTGTGTAGAACCACAGATAATAAAGGTTTGGCTTTAAATATTTAAAGAATTTTTACAGAATAGTTAAAAATTAACTATTTTTAGGTAATAAAAAAATTCTAATAATGTAAAAGGATCATTTAGTAGCCAACCAGAAATAAATATATAAAATAAATAAATAAATAAAATGGCTGCTGTATTGATGCTGCCCTGAAAGCATCAAACTTACCTTCTTTAGCAGAGTGATGTTATCCTGCCAGGCACTCTTGATGCGTGGAGTGAATGAAAACTGGGTTTCCTTAAAGTATCTGGTCAGTATATCAGGACTGCTCTTCAGAACACTAACAACCAGCTCGGCCACCATCTCATCTTCTGTCGCCAGCTTTAGCCCCACCAGGAACTGCAGGAGAACAATGTTTCCTGATCTGGATACAACAGGGTGACAAAAGCACAAGGAGAATAAAGGGTGTTTTGGGAACAGGCACCATGAGATCTATTCGAGTATGTAAATCATGTCAAAACAGCTTCCTCTCAATTCACTACCATCGATACTTCATACAACCTGCCTGATACACTAGAGGACTCACCGGCCTGCAGTACCCAGACTTGGGTCATGAAAACTGATTCCATGTTTCCGAGAACAGCAGAGGTCCAGCAAGAAGTTATGAACTAGCTCTCTCACAATACGCTTTCCTCCCTCCTTGTCGTTCTGTTTGTGAGAGACATTAATTGTACATATAAAATCCTATTTGAATCTTTAGAGCATCAATCTTGAACAACAATCTTTTTACATCCAAGAATATTTTAGAAAAACATATCCTCCACTGTACCTCTTCATCATCTGTGCTGACATCCACTATCCCGTTCCACCTGTAGAGAGAGGCTATATGAGCCAGTACTGAAGAACAAAAGAAACGCACTTTCTGAGTTTTCCTGATCGCCTTATTCTGCACAACCTACCAAATAGAAGAGAAAACATGTCAATAGTTTGTCAAAAAAAAGTATAAATAATTCATGTCAAAAATTCATAAATACTGATAACAAAACACATCTGACATTATTAGATATTGACATTATATTAGATAAAGTCTTACTCTCGTCTGAAAGGTGGACAGAATCAGGTTTACTATAGAAATTCTGTCTTCTTTAAGTCCATTGCTCAAAATTTCAGAAAATAAATCTAAACAGCAACAAAAATACATTGATTTAGGAGATTTATGGTGCTGTTCATATTGTGTATGTGCACTACATTTGAACTCCTCAGACACCTTTGGTATCTAGTATCTGGCCAATAGTTGTGTTGTCTCCAGACATCAGGAATGAGAGGAGAAACTGTATGTAAGCCATTCTTACATCGGGCCTTCCCTGGAAAATTAATGTCAAACATATAAAAAGCCAAAATAAAAACAAACAAACAAACCAGGACAGTAAGTTATTAATTATTTGTTTTTCCATACAGCGAAAGAAGACAGTGACCAACAAAACTTTAAAAGATTTATAACTATATGATTTTGTCTCCAGTGCAAAAAACAGGCCTTGACAAAGCATGAGGTTGTTTAAGTCATGAGAATGATAATTCTGGGTTAAGTTAAAGTCTAATTCATTACAAGTTAAGTTCTAATTCATTACAAAAAGCTTGAAATAGTTTGATGCGCACACCGTTTTGTCCCTTTTGCGGGCAAGTCCAGAAAGACCTTTGTTGAAGTGCATTTGACTGAAAATCTCCCTGGCAGCCTCAGAGCCCTGAGACACCATAGCAGACAAGAAACACAAACACTGGCGGACAAACCTGTTCAAAACAAAGCAGTCACTCAAAGAGAAACATTCTTAAAACTTCCTGGCACTTTATTCTATCTGCAAACGGTAAGCCAATTTAATTCTAAACAAAAAATAGCAAATATGTAGGATTTGATAGGATTTGTGTAAGAAATACCGATAGTTCTCAGATTGCAAGGAGGTAAGCAGAAGTTTTATGTGATTGGAAACCATCTTCTTAACTATGTTGGAGCCCACCATACTCAAGTGAGACAAATCGCTGGCTGTACGCAGCAAAATCATCTCTAGGCTCTGAAAAATCAGCATCATCTGGAAAGACAGGATAGTTGAGGACATATAAGCCAGAACACTATTTTTTTTTATGCAGCATAGTTTGTGCATTGGAAAGTTCCAGTGCACAAAAAATACTTTGCGCACCATGCTATGCCTCCTGTATCCCATAATGCAATGCACTTTGTGTATAAATCAGAAACTATATTTTTGCTTTTTTATTTATTATTTATATTAAGACTTACTTCAGACTCAGAATGATTTTCTTCCTCCAGCAATTTGAAAATTTCTAAACATTCGACTGAAATTTTGATGTAGCCCTCAACTACATCGTAGAGGTCTGCACATGGAAGTTTCTTTGCAATTCTTATAAATGTCTCCAAACCTAAAAAAATTAATAATGGTATAAGTGACAACACCTACATCTACAACAGTATTCAGTATTCAGCCATTTTAAACATTGGTTTACAACCGTTTAAACTAACAATATAGCTGTTAAGTTAAAGGAAGTTTTATTTCATCTATATAAAAGAAAATGGATTGTTATTGGATCATTATCATTATGAAAGTCATAGACAGTCATTCCAAGAACATCGTTCGTTTGGAAAGTTCTTGGTATTTTAGCCTAGTGTGAAAACGTTTGTTATGTTGATGTCAGATTAAAACAGCTCAAATCCATGTCAAAAAAAAAACTTTACTTCATATAACCCATATTAAATCATGATACTTGCATGACAGATCCATTTGCTAAATAAGATCCAGGGGGAGTAAGAGATCCCCACCGTTAAACCAATATGTAAAGCTGGACCCTTAACAGTTACCCAATAACTGTGAATTGGTGCTCAGACAACATGATGGTCGTAGTAATAGTGAGTCCATAGCAGACAGCTCACGATCTCTCCAACATATACATACCCTTGAGCGCTTTAGACGGATCCTTTAACATGGATTTTAAAACTGTGCCATTAAACTCGCTTTCCTCTGATCTGCTTATCTTTGTTGCTGTACAGTGCTCGGGAGGATTCCCATTTTTACGTTTATTTGCCATGTCTGCGGCTCACTGGAGAAGAACACGAGCGCGCGGCTCGGCGGAAGTGTGCGCGCGGCTCGGCGGAAGTGTGCGCGCAACCACGTGGAGTCGT
>JBAJNP010006571.1:6356-25185 GCA_036877545.1 Yasuhikotakia modesta | reverse complement strand
ACGTCTGTCACCTCTCACATCGCCGTGCTCACGGGTTGACCCTCGCCACGTCCCTCAGCTCCGTATGTTATCGGCTCTAACCCAATTGAACACAGATTTCTGCTAAGGGGGTGGAAGAAGAGGCCAAGCTGGGAGCGCACAGTGAGCCAACAGCCACGACCCCGTGACCTCCCACCACCTGAAGCGTGACCCTCATTTACAAGTGGGTCACCTTTGCAACAACTGTGTTTGTGCGGGTCACCCTCACATGTGTGTTTTCAATGGAGGCCTGAACAGAGGAGAGATCTTAATTATGAAGGGCTACCTGAGAGTCAGGACTGCATGGGCACTCTGGAATAGCCGGTGCATGACCCTGATTGGGGCAAAATTATATATATATATATATAATTACATAACATAAAAACACAATACATATATAAATACATATATGTATATGTATACATATATATTTTATATATGTATATGTATTTATATATGTATTGTGTTCTGTTTTTATGTTGTTTAACAATAATTATACATATAACAACATAACAAAACACAATAAACACACACACAAACATATATGTATGTATAGATGTTTAATGTGTTCTGTTTTTATGTTACTGAAAAAGAATAATTTTTTTTGTTTTGGCATGTTTCCTATTAAAACAGAACTAAAATGAAATTAAAAAGTTAATAAGCTGTTTTTTAACTACAGAAAAGAATTTGCTTCAGAAATGAATCAGCAGGTGGTTTTGGGGTGAGGACGTTCTCATTTGCTGATAGTGACCGGTGAAGGGAAATTGTATTTCTAGAACTAATCTGATTAGCTGAAAGTCTGTGTAGTGCAGGATGCGTCATCAATATGTGTAGTCCATTTTCCTTTATTTCAAAAACATATCTGCTAATGGTTCATTAAGCCAATGTTGAGGTGTTCACTAGCGTATAGATAGCTTTGATATTGGTGCTTAAACAAATGATGCTTGAGTTTTATATTATTGTGGTCTTCATTCCTTCATTTTTGCCTGAGTACAGACGTCTCAAAAACTGAAGGGGACTGAGGGAAGTGTGAAAGTACTCCTGCATGGCCCCTCAGACTCTCATAGCAAAGCGTTAGAGCAAACAGCACTTAGGCCAAATCCCAGAGGCCGTGCCTTATGCGGCCCAGCCCGCATTAGCTCTCACACAGCTCCCTGAAATGGACTCGGCTGAGCGGAATGAAGCACACGACACGGCGTGCACAACACACCGAGGTCTTTATCAGGCACAGATCAATGGATGGCGGCATACTCCCGCCGTTCCCGCGCCGCCAGGGGCAATACCGGGTCTTCTGGGAGCGTGGAACGGACAGGGGAAAGCTGTGAGTCATTGATATGTTTCTGTCTATGTTGGGCTTTGTGCGTTTTCAGAGGTGTGTGTGTGTCTCGCCCACTTTAATCAGGTTCCTCCAGCAGCAAACACACAGTGGTTAGTGAAGCGTTGTGGGGCGGAGAATCCTTTCTCCCGGGAACAAAAGGTGGAGAAAGGGCACACGAGGGTGGGTGTGACCCATTCTGCCAGCTCACTCCATGCCACAGTTCAGTGGCCGGCTCCAGAGGCCTCTGCCAAATTTGGCAAGCCTCTAAAGCCTCCGTCTCTTAGAATGGTGTAACCTCAACCGCAGCTTACCGTTCATGCCCTTAAGCTAGCATGACTTTTTCCCAACCGCAACCATTATCACACATATGAAGACAAGCGACATGAGAACACAGCCTTTTGTTTATTGTGAAGCACAGTGAATTATTATTAATATTATTATTTTTAATCACCAAAACATAAAATGTACAAAGTTGCAATGTAGGTTCGCAGAGCTAGGCAGAAAATGTTTTAAACATATGAGCTTTTTAATATAAGGCTAAAAACAATATAAGATTTGCAAGAATGGGCAATCATGTACTTTATATTTGCCATTGTGTAATTGATAAAATTAACACTCTCAAAATATATGATTAAACAAAAAAAATATTTTAAAATTTAAATTACAAACTGTAAACCAGCATATGATATTTCCAGAAATTGGTTAATTTTTTTATTATTGGGTAACTATTCATTCACTGTGTGGCAATAGTTACAGGTGTGCCCACAACATTTACTGCCTTACTCAGAAACTGAGTGAAAATACCTCAGGAGAATCCTAGACTTGAGAATTAGGATGAGGGATTTGCAACAAAAGAATGACTGATTAGAGAAAGAATGTGTCGTTCCAGATCATCGCTAGGCGCATGAAATTAGCAAACATCAAGGCCGCGGCACGGGCACCTGGATGCTCCTAGCAGGCAATAAGTGGGCAGCACCGAGCGCAACAGTCAGGCCCCGCCATCTTGTTTACACCCAGGTCTCTTCTTTCATCATGGCTGCTGACGTTCCACCTACAGAAGCTCAGAAAGATGTAGAGAATGAAAGAGGTTGTAACTTTGGCTCTATTGTTTAACGGCTCCGTTAGACATCGAACACTGAAAATTATTCTGAAGAGCAGAAGACACACAGCGGCTCACTGACCTTTAACTGCACTTCCTTAGCCGAATCCCATCCAATTAGACCACTGTATATTTTCCCTAATAGCGGCTGATGAGGTAGGGCGTATGAGACAGCACGCCCGGCCCCGCGTTGCCATGCAGCGAGATGCCTGCTTAGCGCCGGGGGATAAGTGAGCAGAGAGCTTTAATTTGATAGGGTTAGAATCCTGCAGGCTACGGGGTTAAAGATCATCAGGCGCTTGTCTCACGCTGAATATGAAGAAATCAAAAGTAAATTGCTTACATCTGCTGCTGGTGGTCTGGGCCGGCTGTGATTGGTTCCTGGGCGAGGGAGTCTGTGCATAAAGTAAGCTTGTAATTGAAGTAATTCAGCATTAATGGATGTTAAAAACATCAGCTGCTGTGAAAAGCCAAGGCTGTTTAAATTGATCTATAGTTTCTTTTTTCCACTTTAAAATCCTGGCGTTTTTATTTTGTGACATTGACATGAAGATTGTGATGGTGATGGCATTTCAAGGTGATTGTGAAAATCACATCAGTCGACATGGCAGAAGATTCTGATAGAACATTTAACATTCACATGATTATACAAGATTATTCATTGCACTGTATTGGTATTGAGTTACTGTTTGTTTGCTAACATAACGCTCACATTTATGTTTTCATTGTAGGAGTTGGAGTTCTCCAGTGAAATCTTTATATATCTGTAGATATTTAGGTACAAACGAAACATTTTTTTCTTACACTTCTCTTTTAGCACTTTTCTAGGCTCAAGTCTCTGCTACAAACCCGTTTCTGCCTCCCTGTCATTCGGACTATGTCCAATGGAAAATTAGACCGACTGAATTATGGCAAATGTTCTGGCAAATTACACTCCATTTGAAGGTCTTTGTCACCAATTATGTGCCTATTAAAAAACAGTCAATCAGTCAATGTGTAAATAGCTAGCTCACTGCAGGCTGTTGATAGCCTATCTGATATGATTTAGCTGTTAAGAAACTGGGGACTCGTCTTAATTGTAGCTTCAAAGCTGCCAAAAAACTGCATTTATGGCTTTTGCAGGGCTTTTGTCCACACTTTTGCAGGGCTGTAATAATCCCTGAGTCATTCAAACCCTCATTCATACTCTTCTCCTTGCTCTGTCTTGCAGTTAGAGTTTATGTAACCCTTAAAGCTTATTTAGGAGGGTAAAGCCTCACTCGGCCCACCTTGCACCCCTCAACAGTCTACCGTGCAGCTCCGACATGTAACTAAACAAAAACACTAATTGCATGTCTGGAGGTCTAATTTGATTTGGGAAAGAGCTGAAACTAAAACCATGTTAGCCGCTTACGATGACAGATGCTAATATTATGTTCTCACGCTGTAACTGCATTTTTAGTGGGTATCAATTAACCAATCAAAACAACCGCTTCTTACCATTATTGCATTATGTTACCATTTTGAAACAAATGACTGCATTCTGGTATAGCTTTGTTGCAATAGCTTGGACAAACCCATTAGAGTCACAGCCTAATTTGTGTGTCAGCACAGCCGTGTCTCTGTCAGCGTGTCTCGGGTATCTCACTGACTTCAGATGAGTTTCTCCATCATCTCAAGGGCCTCATGCATTGACAGGAACTTTGGAGAAGTCGCATGTTGAAGAGTGATTTGAGCTAACCATTTATTCCAGTCCAAATTCTCTCAGTTAGATGTGATGGGCCCTGTTTATAATTTATGCCAATTATTTGTTATATTTTTAGAATATAACGGTTTCAGAATAGAAACGGTTTCAGCGAGGACCAGGATAGATCTGAAATAAAAGACAAGAAAAATAGGTTTAATAGTTACTTTTCAAGTTGCTTTCAAGTTTCCTCCTGGAGTAGATTCTTCTGCTTCTACTGTCACTGTGTACAAAATCAAACATTTACAAAAAGACAGAGCAGATTTTATTTTGCTTCTTCAAATATGGTGGTTCTCTGTTTGTAAATCTTGTGGGACTTAAACGTTTTGCAGCCGTAATAAAGATGACAGATCTTCAGAGCGGGATTCAGCGCTGCAGTCACTAATGGTACAGATTTCTGAGGTTTTATTTTGGTGGATGGAAGCGTGGCAAGATACAGTATAACCTCACAGGTTTAGCTTCCTCAAATTGCTCATTATGGAGCCTTAAGTATTATTTTAAAGATTATGGATAAAGCTCCGTACCAAGTCACAGGGCTGTATTGGCAGGTGGATGTAAATATTCCCTAGGCAAAGGCTTTTAAAGAAAAACAGATTAAATAAGGGGGTTACATACCTCAAAGTGAAGCAGTTTTTGACGCTGATTTTTAAGCACAATCTGCACCGAATATTCATCAAGACACGGGTGATACCTCGGATGAGGATAACGCCCCTCAAAAGATAAACACTTTTCCACAAAACTTCCCTGAAAGGATTTTTCTAATGCTTTGGTACGGCCCATCTGTGTGGATTTAACTCAAAGCTCAAAAGGTTTTTTGCTCAAATTAGTAATTATGTAACTTCTGATGCAATGTTTGTTAAAAAATACATGCTATTTTGAAGAAAGCAAGCAAAGATTGTACATTTGTAAAGGTTTATGTCTGATTAGCAAGGCTAGCCTTAAACATTAAAACAGGGTAATAGGAATATCTAGGGGTCAGTGAGGGTTAGTCAGACATTCTTCACAGGAAATGAGTCCGTCTGGTGCTCTCCGTTCCCAATGTAATGAGCAAACGCTCCTGTGTTTAATCTTTCCTAATATTGTTATAATAAATTGATGAATTATTAAAAACAAGCAAATATATTACTCTGTAATCCTAAAACCACCAGTTTGCAAAAGACTGTGTGAAGGCTTTAATATCATGTTTTCCAGCCGTGTGTGTGTGTTTTCCTGTATCCTCATAAACTGAACTGTATATAAACATAACAAAAAGTGATTTTTTTTTTAATCAAAGAATGCAAATGTTTTCAGTGAGGGTTATATTGAGGGGAAAATATATTGTTTGTACAGAATGAAAAACCATTATGTCTATTAACCACATAACAATTAACCACCTAACAATCATTTAAAAGTACATATGAAATGTACAAACTGTTCTGTTTCTTGCAAGCTAATTTCTAACTACTGACTTTTTAAAATTTTAATTATATATCACACCTACAGACGGCGATTATATATTATCCGTTATGTGCTGGGAAAATGAGAAATTCCAATAGACATTAAACTTCATATATTTAGAATAACTGTGGCAATTCTGGCAATTCAATGTGGTATTTTTATCAGTCAATATCAAGTCTCAGTTTGCAAATACATTTGCCATATTGTAACCACAGTGTTTATCCAGCAAGACAGTGACTGCAAAAATGAAGTGTCCCTTTTTACCAGCCACAAAATAAAGCACTGGACACCCTTTAACATCCAAATCAGAAACGAGTGTTTTGTCAATAGCTTGTAAATAGTTAATCATGTGATGCTAATTTTAGCCGGTCATTTCCATCGCGTCATTCTACGCTGGAAAATTGCAATTAGGTTTGAATAGATAAAAAAGGGAAGAAACAGCAGACATGCCAACTGCTTCACATTTCAGGGCTTGATTGGACGGCCGGCTAGTCGCTGCTGTCGCGAGTTTCATCGTTGTTAATTGAGTCTTTTTTAATTAACTAGAAAGAGGAAGGCTAGTCTGTATCCCTTCTGCGTATCTTCTCTGTCTGTCATAACAGTATCAAACTCAAGCCCACTATAGGAAACAAGCAGGTGGGCTAATTTTCATCCATTAAACTCCATACATGTGCTGTAGATTGTATGAGTTCATTAAGCAAATCTTTGTCATTTGCCTGCAGTTGTGTTGTGTCCTTATTTACTTTACATACTGGGGTAATATTGTACTTCCTGTTCAAAATCTAATCTTTTCTTTTCACTGCATCACATCCTAAGAAAAACAAATAGCCTGAATTATTTCATGAAAATGTTTGGCAGTGCAATGTTTGTTTAACTTTAGCTGTCTTCAGCTTGGCCAAAGAAACTGGAAAAGGCGTTTCTTACATATAAAATCATAAATAAAGAAAATACATTTTTAATAGCTATTGTTTCCTAATAGATTCTTCTACTTTATTTGCCATTTTTGACCGTTTTCATCTTGATCGTTCAGAGGTGTGAAGCAACATTTGACTTTCTATAGTAAAAATCTCATCTTTATTTTCATGAGTTTTATAAAAGTTCCCAAAAGAGGATCACCTTTTCCTGCCTCCCAGCAGAAGATGAAAAAATAATGAGGAATGGCAGCTGAAGTCTGAACGTGCAAGAATCTGTTTCTGTCTAATTAAATCGCCATGTGTGCCGAGACTCGCCCGCAGCTCTTTCTGTGGTGATATACTGCCACCTATAGGTTACAATAGAAATGACTGGCGCTCTAACACAGGGAGATTGCATTACCTTAATAAAAACATACCATTATATATTCACAAGACTAGCAAATATCACAGCTGGTGCTTAAGGGCATCCATAGTATTTTCAAGACTAACCAACACAAAAATCTTTTTAAACATTTATTGAAAAGAATAGTTAACATTTAAAGAATGTTAATTTGTCAATTGAGTGTGGACATCATTCACTTAATATGAGCCATTTCATTTGTCCAAAATAAAGTTCAAATTTACCGCACCAGCGCATTTGGTTAAGTCTAAGTTCTTGAGGCTTACAGATACAATGTTATATGGTCACTGCATCAGGCCTGTAACTACATCAGCAGGGAATTAAGGAGGGAGGGAGAAAGAGAGAGAGAGGGAAGATGATGAAATAAAAAAACCCAAACTATGTTTCCAGATTTTCATCCTCCTACAGTCAGAACAGTGACTGTGAGAAGTCTTGGCCAGGCCACCTACGCTCATCTCGTCTGGTCTAATTTCTGCTGCTGTTTATCCATCATTTGTTTATTTATTCATCTCTTACACAGCACAATTCTCCAGGTGTTTGCACAACTTTCAGACTTGTGAGGACTTCATCGGAAATGTTTTCTAATAACAATTAAACAACCAATCAAAATATTATATTAAAATATTAAATATACTGCATACATTTAAAAAATGATATATGTACACATTAACTGTATATAAATGTATATATATATACATACATACTTTGGACTCTATATACTGAGTACAAAACTGAACATTACAAAAACCAGAAACAAGAGCTGTTTAGTATTGTAAAAGAACTGCATGTTTAGCTACATTGACCACAATAAAAAAAGTCTATATTCAGGGCTTTGCCCACAATTACATTTCAGTTTGGTCCAGGTAGCTCACTATTTTCCTGTCAGACCTAGCAACAAGTGTAAACACATTAGCTTTATGTGCTTTGCTTAACACACAGTAAATTTTCAATAAGATGAAGAAAAATCCATATTTCCTACACTTTGACATGAAAATATGGTCGTTTCTGCATTTTTTGCTGTTATCTGGGAAATATCTCCCAGAAAAATGCTATTTGCGAACCCGGGAAAGAGACTTATTTGGCAGTGAACGTAATAATGCTAAGAGCCCCGTTTTTCCCTGTGTCATTGTGCTGAGGCGCAACGTATGTTAACACTGTTAAATCACCTCAGCTGTCTAAGTGATTCAATCTTATTCACTGTGGACAAGTGAATTGAATTTCCCCAAAGTGCCTGTCTAGATGCTGTCTCCGTGTGACGGGTTGCTAGGCTGCGTGAAGAGCTCGGAATCTCGCCTGTGTTGTGATGTATCACAGATGGAATCCCATATAAAGGGTGATTTAATAGGTTATCAATATCAGGACAGATCACAGAGAAATAATAGCGGGGTGTTGGTGTTTTATTATGTAGGTGCTACAGAACTGACCTCTTAAATACAAGCACATTTGATGTGATTTAGGTAGACAGCACATATGGTGCCCATACGGCAACAATCCCATAAAGCTCAAGTGACAAACTTAAATGTTGCTAATTGTACATCACAAAATGTTAGGGGCTAAATTAAAACATTGCTCATTAATTGCAGGTTAACAGATGAGGTGGTGATCGGTGCAATTTGTAGGTTCTGTACAGGTTAAATTACTTTGTGTACATTAGAACGTTATAGATATTGAACATATTATTAGCGTTCCTGTAGTTCAACTGTAGACTTTAGCAGCGCTAATAGTTGTGGGTATGATTTCCTGTGAAGAAATGTATAGCTTTAATACACTGTAAATGCCTTTTGATAAAAGCATCGGCCAAATACATATGTATTTAACAAGCATACACATGCATGCATTCTCCACATATATATTATAAAGTCATTTAAACAACACTATCTGATGTACTGCATACCATCTACTAGTACTTATGTAGAACCATTGATGGTTTTATGGTATCTTCCCGCCTAAACTTCCTGCTGTTCCCTCTTCTGATCCATATACTGTCAAAGACACCCTATAGCACAGTGGTACTCAGTGACCCTTACTCTCTGACCCAAATTCCCGCTCAGCCATGACCACTTTTGCAAAAATGGCCACCGGCACTCTGTCTCTGCAAACTGATCAAGAAACAGTGTTAAGAGTGCCATCGTGCCCATCTTTGATTTGGTTAGTTTATTATTCTCTCCTGAGAGGCTGGTGGTTTCAGCACAGCGTGACAGTGCCCCTCAGGTCAGCCATACGAATAACAATAAGGGTGCGTCTTCCCATCCTCCTCGGAGGTGGAGTCTGGATTGTCCTATTAGCATTCTTGATTGTAGTTATGCAAATGATCTCATTGGAAGATACTGGGGATTTGAAACTGCACAGCAATGAGATGCTCTGCATTGGTTTCTGATTAAATGCACTGCATGCTTTCCTCAGACCAGCATTTGTGCCCTGAAATGCTGAAATTTACTCACCTATGTGTCTTTTCAAATTGGTATGCTTGTGTTTTGTTGAATGTTAAATCTTCAATACATTTGTAGTGGGCTGCTGTAATGTATCAAATGCCTCCTTACACTGTAATTGTATAGCAAAGAGACTATTGTAAGTTTTAAAAATAAAGTGTTCATTTGTGTTTTAAAAAAGTTCAGGATTCAAACAACATAAACGTGAGCTTTCGTTTTAGATGAACTATCCTTTTAAGATGCATGTTAGAGGGTTCCTGAACTTTCTAAGGTGAACCATTTGCAACAAATGTAATATTGACCTAGAAATCCATTGTTGTATTGAAATCCATTGCTTATCCTTTTGCATGTGCAAAATCAGTTCTAAAAAATTGACGCTTGTTTTAACAGCAGCAAGGCGAGACTCTATTACCCAGGGACTCTTAATCACTGTTAGTCCCAACAGTAAAATCTCTTATCATGAGTGAAGAAAGCTTCTGCGTAGCTCACAGAGAAACAGACATTCGCTCTAATTCCCTTTGACAGTCTGGGCTTGTTTGCTACCTGGTTAAGCCTCAGATTTTTCATCTTGTGTTTGGTATAAACTGACAGAAGGGAATATGGCAGCATACAGCTGAAGGACAGTCTTTGATTGACAGCTCCCGTTAGGCAGGAAGAGGCACCTGTTTAGGGCCCGACGGAGTGCGTCCCTCAGGCTGAGACTCCGTGTCGTCTTAATTATCTGTGAGAAAAGGAAACACAATTAGCAGTGAGCATTTAGCAGTGAGAGATTATTTACTGGGGCCTGTCCAACACAGGCAGACAGGCAAACACCAATGTGGAGAGATCTTGGCTGTCCATCAATTAAAGGATGTCCAACCGATCCAATTAAATCCAAGATTATTCCACAAACCAACTCTTTCTTACCTATAATATAATTTCTTCAGTTGATAATTGGTCACAGACCAAAATTACCTCCCAGTATAAATGCTTTGAAATCTTTTAAATACATTAAACAGTTCTACTGTAATTTCTGTAAATTACAGGCTATTATTACATTCAAACCACCGTTTAAGACATAACACTGCAGCTGTTGTGTGTGTGTGTGTTCATAAAGTGCTTGTATGAGTCCTTGGTCTCAAGCCATCTGCATGGGTGGTGTGTTGTTTAGAGGCCAGAAGCTTCTGATTTAGACAGAGGAACAAAGAATGTGAAGGCTTGCGACTAAAACGGGGGTCTACCTTATACGGGGATCTTCTCACCACCAGGGCGAAGTGTAAAGAGGGACCGCAGCGAGCTACAGAACAGCCCTTTCACACCAGAAGAAGGAAAATCAAATCAGAGACTGGGTGTGGGGTCCGCAGGTCAGCGAGCAGGTGGGCCAGGAACCGAGTCGGGGGGCCATCACATCTGTTCTGAATTAGAAAGGTAAAACAATCATGGCTACAAAGAAAAAAAGCGTTTGAGGATAAGAACAGATCTGCTTTCTAAAGGAAGACCAGGTTAGTGAGGTAGCAGGGGGGTGTTGGGGGGGCAGATGAAAGTGATTAAGGGGCTGGGCTTTGAGAAACAGGTGCCCCTCTGCTGGAGAGTTTCTCCTACACGCCTAACAGACCAGCAATGTTTACCCACCATCATACTGCTCTGTGACTCACTGTGAACAACTGCAAAATAATCACTGTTATATCACTGTTAAATAATCACATTTGTCTGTCAGCAAACGTTTTATGCAAACACATGGGAAGGAAGAGAGAACCTTTCTCCAATATGGACTTTATGAAAAGCATTTTAACATCAAACAACTTTAGGTTAGATTGCAAGTATTAGCAAACTTTTTAGTTTGCTAATTTTACTTAACAGTTTACCAAACAGTGCAAACTTTAACAGTTTTAATTATTTTGCACATGAATTATTAGAAATGCTAATGTTAGTTTCTAAAACAAAGAATTAACAGCTAAGAAGGCAAGCCACAATTTCAGATATTTTAACATTGTACGCACCTGGCGTTTTGTTGCACTGTTATATTTGGGCGACTTGAGACATGAAAAAGAGAAGCTACATTCTGTAATTGTGTTTGTTTTAATCTGTTCTGTTCCAACACCGACCGCTTTTATGAAACGTATCATTCTGGCTTTTCAATTATTCAAAGTGGATTACCTCACTTTACCTCATCAATTAAATGTTGGAGAGTTATTTAAAATGGCTGTACTGTGAGATTTCTTGGCCGGTTGATTTATTGTCCTCGGTTTGCACTTTTCCAACTGTAACCCCACCGCAGAGCAGAAAAACCGCATTCTGGATTTTCCCATAATTCCCAACGGCTCTGTAACATTCACTGTCTACCATCTTATTGTCCTCACTTGTTTTCATAGCTTGGACTGACATGTTTGATCATTGATTTATTGCTACATTAACTAGCGCAATAATCAATTATTCCAACAATTTTTGGGGAAAAACAGACACATTAAACAGGCATTTATGTCAGTGGCTGGGTTACGAAACGTTTTGGGTGCAATGTGAGCATTATCTGATGTTAAGCACTTAGCGTTTATTTTCTCTTCGTTCTGCTTTTTTCTTTAGAAGGTGAAAGTTCTGTCTTCTTTTCCGTGTTCATTTTTCGGGATTTCATTGCACCGTTCACGTCGACGTGACAACAGGAGGTCCGTGGGGCCGCGTTTGTTTGCGTCTGTTGGCTGGCTGGGTTTGAAGGCCAGCGTGTGGGAGTCTGAAGTTTCTGCGTCGAAACAAACAGAGTATTAGTAAATATTACTTGCATATAAAGGTGATGCACAACATCTTTAGCAAACAAATTATAAGCTGTAATTTCTCAAATTAAAATCATGAAAGGGTTAATGGAAAATAAATCTAAATAGAATGATTAATTAATATGTAAATAAAAATACATACAAAAACTAATATTCATCATAATATAAAATACTAAATAAAATATCTGGTTTATTATAAAGTGTTGTTTCATTTTAATTAATTGCATCTCCAAAGAAACACAGAGTTTGTTCAGACTGTGTAAAGATATTTTCAGCTATTTAGAGAGATTTAGAATTATGACATGAAAACTGGAGTGAAACTTAAGTCACATACTTAAACTAATAAAAATATTCAGTGTGATTCAGGTACATTTGTTCTTGTGAAAATGTGTGTCCTCCACCTTTAACCAGAAGAACTTTGTATCAAAACTAAAATGATTGAATAAGGTACAGCGCTCATTAATATTGCTTTGACTGGACCTTGTATGGTCCACAATATTCCACAGTGTACAGATTACAGCTCATTATGTATTACAGATGGTGCAAGTTTAGCTTTAACAGAAGTCTTGGGAGGACGTGTAAGTAGAGAGAAATTACAATTTCACAGAAATCAAATGAAAGAATGAAACAATCAATAAACCAGTAGATCTCTGGGTAGGTGTCTGGCCAGAACTTATTCCTTCATTGCGTGTCTTTATTTGTTTTCTCTTTTCTCCACCCTTTCTCTCCCTCGTCAGCGGGGAGCAGGAATCCCAAATTATCTTCGGGGTTACGGGGTGCGCTGCCCTGGAGCCTCTCGCCCCATAGCAGGGGTAACGTATTCAATGGCCTGGGGCGAGTGGTGGTAAGCGAGAGCCCTGCTGCATACTGATGGCTGAGGAGAGGCAGTAATTGGTGCAGTGGAGGAAAGGGGGGGCAAACGCAGGGAGATGATGGCTTTGTTTGCCCCTGTCTGTCTGACACTTAGACTCCGCCCCCTGCTGACATCACTCACTCCATATACACACATCTCTGTCCTTCAATATGTCCATTTTAAATGCTTAAAAATGTTCTGTTAAATCAGGTAATCAAAACTATGGTGTTAGTCTAGTTCTAACAAAATAAACCAATGCCATAATAATTTGAAATTACTATTGAAATGTAAATATGTAGTAAAATGTAAATAATGTAAATACAAATTAAAGATCATTTAGAGTAACTTCATTCACAAATCATTCAATCAGAATTCAGAGTTGAAGTCTTTGTTTAGTAATTGCTGTTTAGTACGTTTTGAGGGACACAGATGTTTGTATTCCAGGATTTAAATCATATTTCACTGCATGTTACAGTTATTGCGTGTCTGAAGACTGTAAAAAACATTGTAGCAAGGTGGTAAAGAAATATATTCACATGGGTTTCCGCTGCTTGTCAAAGCTGAAGAGGAGAAACTAACAGAGGCTTCGGTTTGCAGGCTAATTGGGCCCTGGTGGCTGACATCTGATGCTTATGAGCAAAACAAACATCTCCACAACTGGACTCTTTAAACTGTGATCACAGAGCAAAGTGGTTCCAACGCGAAACCGCATCTAATTAATCAGAGTCTTTAAATGAAGTTAAATCCTTTTGCTTTTACATCAATGGCACGTTCAATAACATGCATGCATTAGATGTGAGGATAGTTCATATGGCTGTAATTAGCAGGTCTTAATAATGAAAGAGAAGATGAATTCTTGGCTGGAGATTGAATTTGCTGTCAGTGGCCAGTGACCAGTGACCTCGGTAAAGCTCTGTTTCCAATTATAATTGATGTATGTAATGTAATCCAAGTGGATTTTTGGTGTAAAAACTAACACTGGAAGACAAACGCAACCATTATTTTGACGAGAGGCTAGACACCTTTATGGTAATTGTTAGCGATTTAATTTTTATGATAAAACTTTCATAGAAAATCATAAAAAACCAAAACGGGTAAAAAAAAATGTCAAATGTAAATACTGTAAAATGCAACTAAAAAACTAACATTATAATAGCCACATTTACATTTATGCATTTTGCAGATGCTTGGAACAATAGAAACACAGTTACAAGTACCAGTTTCCCTAGACTAGCATAGAGCATTTTTTTAAATCGTTTAATCATTCTTATATTTTATTCTATTTATATATCTGATGTCAAAGGCCATGCATCCAATGAAACTACTGTATTTTAGCACAGATTCGTCTGTCATTTGGTAGAATCAACAGTAGCCAAATTAAATAGCCAGCTAACATAGACAGCTTTGCCACAAGCTGTATATTAAGAAATGGGTTTATTCAAAACTAGCTTGACTTTACTGTAAAAATATAGTAAAAGTATCAGCCAACTCTTTACTGTACCACCATGCATTGTAACCCTATAGCTTTTCAGAACAGCACATATACATTTTATACATATACAGCACATACATCCTATAGAATGTGTCATATATAGGCGTCTTAATTGTGTCCCTGATGAAAGACTATTAATACTGAACACTTCCAGAGTGAATCGTGCGTCTGCACTTTTTTATTATACCGTGAGATAAAAAGCAGATCTCTGCTTATCTCTAATGATACCTGAATCCCATGAGGTGAGGAGAGACTGAACAGGTCCAGTAGATTCATCAAAGCCAAATATTGTGTTGTTTTCTCTGGAGGCTGAGAGTCACATTGCATTATATCACTGTTAATTAAAATGAAATATGCGGTTAAATTATTCTGTGTATTGTTGCCTGACGGGGGCACACAGACCTTTCAGGCAAGAACAGATTGCTAACAAAGGTGTCTGTTTTTCTTTCTCTCGTTCTATCATTTTACCAATTTCCTCCTCCGTTGCTCTCGTTTCTCAAGGTTCTACCTCAAGGGTACAAACCACAATTTAGTCACGGCATGACAAAAACGTCCAGATTCCCACGTTTATTATTAAACAACATTGTTTTTTTTGATGGTTGTCATAATGTGTTACCAAGGGTTTGGTGACGTTTTTAGCTAATAACATTGTTTAACATTGTCTTGCTAGATTTACATTTACTCATTTGGCAGAGGCTGGAGCCGTGCCTGTTAGTGACACACCTGTAATGGAGGGACCATTATTCGCACACTAGCCACCCTTGGACTTGCTCCTGGCCCCTGTTGTTGCCCCTGAGACTGGCCCCCACCCCAGCTGTTAGCTTCATTCTAATTCACTCTGAATAACATTAAAGCCAAATCATTTGAATGTATTAATATGGACGACCTCCTGCGAGAGATACTTTAAAAGGCCAGAGACTTAATTTAAGCTTATAAAAGCTACTCCTGCGCACATGATGTATTGCAATAAATATTACAGGTTGGTGTCACTGAGCCCAATTCACCCACCGTATAAATAACATGTAAAGCTAGCACACTTTGTCTTAATTGCAGTTGTGTCTTTATAATATAATTAATATTGTTTCCCGCTAATCTTTGCCTTTGTTTCCCATGCTGGCTAGTCTTTGTCTACATAAGCTGTTGACATCCACAGTGGTTTCCAAGCGAATTTCAAGCAGGAATTCTGTTCACCAGTCTGAGCATGTAGGTGAAAGTCCTCGGTTGTTGCTGCCCACCCTGTGCAAAGCAAAAAACAATCAGCTTTGTCATTTATATCTCATTAGCGTGTGATTCCAGGAAAGCCCTGAACGATATTGGTGTCAAAGGCTCAGACCCGACCTCTGCGTTCCCTCTGCAGCACCGCAAATCTCTGCTGCATTTTTATTTTGACTTGCTGCTAACCAAACAAACAACAGAACCTAAATAACGTGACATCTTAATGTTAACAAGAAGCTTTCGCAGGTCCATAACAGCTCAGCAGGGACACACATCTGCTGCGAGGGAGGGTCATTTTACTTCAGCGAAGCACCCGCGCAACAACAACTGTGGGTGAGGTTTTGAACAGGGGCATCCGTATTTAAATGAGACTCGGCTGGCATTCCTTCTGAAAGATAATGCGGCACACCTGCAGAGGAAGTACAGGCGCATTCTCACTCGCAGTATTTGGCGTATTTTAGTTTGACGCCCGCTTCAGGGCTGCATATCACAGCAGCGACTGCTTAAAATAAGAGAGAAAAAAAACAGGTTGCAGGGGTCCTCGCGCACAGTCTGCCCACGGTGCTGCCTGAAGGAATACCATGGAAACAAGGAGAGCGACAGGCTCTGTGGGACCCGCCGCAGCTGCAGGCGCTTCCTTTCTGACAGGGCGATGAAGATATCAGCTTCATGCCCAGCAATACAACAACCACTGAGGGAGAAAGAGAGAGAGAGAATGATGCAAGCAGTGTTAACTGCTGTGTGGATGAAATGTTCATTAGTGAGCTTGTGAGACATACAGGAATTTATTCAGGGACCATATTGCCTGTTCAGAAATCTACAGAGACTCAATCCCAGGAGACGGAGGCAAACAGATCATTTTAAACATAGTTTTGTGTTTATAAACAGTCAACAGAAGGAAAAGTGAATGTTATTTTCTCATGCACTGTAACTGTTCTCTTTTATCCGTCCATCACAACTCACAGCCCTGCACAGATGATATCTGTAGACAATTAATAAACACAGTTACAGTACATAAGAAATATAATGGTGGTGTTATGTTGTGAAGGGTTTATATAATATCTAAATTAATGTTAAAAAATTCAATTGATTTAAATTTAGTTTCTATACATAATATGTTATTAAACTTAAAAATATAATACCATCAGAAACTGTGTTCAATAAGCTTTTAAATCTGGGTGCTTAAAAAGACAAATTTGTACTGGATCAAACGCGGCGAATGCAATGAGAAGTTCTGCAGACTGATTTAATCAGTTTGTTCAGTTTTGTCTGTTTGATTTACCATTTGTAAAAATGGCTGGAACTTTTGCAGTAATAATACAATAGCACAAGCTTCCAGTGAAAAACTCGCCGCTCTTTTAAGAACACATTACGATTGTCAGCTTCTCATTCATCAAAACCTCTTTTTGTTAAAGTCTTGAATTTTTGAGGACCGCTGCTCACCTCCAGCGCAAACACTTCACATCCACTTTACAGTCTTGCTTTTAAGTTTTCCTGCTAACTCGATGACTTCAGCTTTCCTGCAGGTATTGTTTAATTGGTTTCACCTCACGCAGACATCTGATGGGGTCTCATTTAATAAGGAACCCCGGCCCCCCCACTTCTCCTCTCCATGGCCCTCTGGTGGAGTCGTGCGGGCGGAAGTGATGGAGCTTGTGTGTGGGATTTCTGCGTCAGAAGGTTGCGGGTCACCTCCACTCCCCTCGCTTTGAATCGGACCCCCGGTAGCAGCTCCGGAGAGAGAACCGTGATGTCTCTATCAGACTGTCTGCCTGAGGCTCCGGCAGGTCCCTTAGAGCCAATCAAACTCTTCACGCCAGACCGGCTGATGATCTTTCACCAGCTCCAAACTGCAAAGGATTTGAAAGAGAGAGAGAGAGAGAGGAGACCAAGCTGGGATGCAGAGCACTCCACACAGTCTGAACAAACTCCCTGAACTGGGGTCTACGGCTCATCTGTATGGCGAGAACCAAACGGACCGGCTATTTTTACAAGGCGTTCCCTCAGTTATTTACCTCACTCACTAAATTATTGAGGGAGGAACGACACCCAGATGACGTTACTGGAATTTTCTATCTTTTGACAAATCTTTGAAGGAAACTATTAAAGCTTTCTCTGTCAAAACTGCCCATAAATGCGAACCGATTCCGAAAACTGTAATTGCAGCTACAACAGGTGCAAACGAACACGGCACTTACCGTGAAGCTAATTATTATGCTAACATTCGGTTAATAATCATTTTAAATCAACGCTTTAAATGATGATTCAAGATGCATCACTTAGACTTTGGAAATGTTGCTTTCTACAAAAATGACTCTCTGACAGAGGAGAGGGTGAAATATGTCTGTAATATGAATAAATAAGTTGATGAGAAAGAAAAACTCCATTATCTGTGCTTGAAGCCCATCACTGGTACTAACACTACAGACCGGCCGGTCTAGTGGAGAGCCATTAGACGCTGAAGGTGATTTTAATGAAAATGGGAAACAGTAAGTGCGGGTATGGAGTGTATACACACACACACACACACACACACACACACACACACACACACACACACACACACACTCTTCATGTGAGATGAGCTCTCTCATCTGGACCTTGTTATTGTTAGCAAACTACAAAAGCGGTGCATTAGCCGACTGCTGTGGACACACAGGGACTTTGATGTGTTCTGCCCCATCAGAGCTGAGAGAACAGTGACCAGCGTCCTCTTCTGAAGTGTGGGCTGAGCGGTACCGCGGCCGCCTGCTCTCACCGAGGGCATCCTTTACAACTGACACCATGTTAGTGAAGAAAAACAAACTCACAAAGTCAAACTTTGAGTTATTGTTTTCATTTTCATCTTTATCTGCTGCATCAATAAATTAAAAAAGGAAACAACATGTTGAAAACAAAAAGCTGTATATTACTGACACTTAAAAATCAGGCTGCGTTTACAACCATAAAATCATAATAATACATGACATTAAACGTTGCTTGAATATTAAGATAAACAATTACATGAAATACAGTGTAAATATGTTAACCTCATTTGAATAATATTCTGCTGTACACAAAAAATACAAGAAGCTTTTTTTTAGCTTTTTGGATAGTTTTAGTTTTGTTAAACGAACCAGAATGAGGTCCCATTAAAAGACATTTATATATGTATAATATTTATCACAGGCCACACTTATGATTAAAC